>JAODUJ010658223.1:0-13887 GCA_027564615.1 Psolus chitonoides | reverse complement strand
GAGCATTTGTGGAAGGTTCTGACATTATAAAGAAACTATTGTTTTCAAGTTGAAGTGAGATTATCAATATTTTTGGCGAGAGGTTAGGACATTATATAGGGCATATAAGATATCAATGGAAGTAGTTCTTCCACAGAACAGAATGAATAAAGGAGGGTTGAGAATATACAGTGGTTTTGCAGTACATTTAACCTACTCGCACTTAGATTAAAGCAGTGGTGAGAATATGCAATGATCTAGCAGCTATGTAGGCCTATAAGCTGCATTCCATGTCTCCACTATGAGTCATATATGCATGGGGCATGCCCTTTCTCCCAGTAAAATGTCCCCTCAAATTAAAATGGCCTTACGTACCCGCAGCCGGATTGAGACTACATCGGCTGTTCCGGGCTTTCAAACATTGACACTATAGACTGGACTATAATAAAGGCTATGATTGGGAAATGGCAAATTCAGGAAATACGAGAGAAAAAATAAAGGGGCTGATTAGGCCTACAACTTTACTGTAGTGCCTATTGTATTTGGTGGATGCCAACCGAGCTCAATTACAACAAACTCTGTAAACACCAGGATTAAATAAGGCCAACCAAACATATTCGGTATGCAGGTCCACCATAATAGGTGAATGTTTCACTTCCGGAACCACTACGGCCGTTACGGCAGCTGCCATTCCACTGTTCAGCCCAAGACCCCCAGCTGCCGTACTAGACCCTGAGATGCCGTACCACTTTCAGCCCCAGACCCCCAAATGCTGTACCACTTTCGAATTCGTTCTGACAGGCCTGATGTTTCATATTGTTTCTAAGTTAATAACCAGTGTTCATGATCAATGTTTTGCACATACCATAAAATGGCAAACATCTGTATTTGGTATGAGCGTCTGCACCATTGGGGCTCTGGTTCTTCTTATTCTTCTTTTTCTTCTTAATAGTGCATTGGGGACATCAGTCGGAAAGTGCTCTATATAAATGTGGTTTTATTATTACCAATAATAAGATGGAACTGATAACACCATTTTTCATCCAAGTCAAGTACATGTACGAAAAAAATTCTCAAGGAGGGTATAGATCCCCCTAAGACCCCTTTCCTGAGACTGGCTCCTCTATCATAACGTTGTGGAAACACCACTATATATACTATTGACATTGTGTGTTATGGTGTATTGATGTCATATTTTGTATTTTGGTTGCCGGTGATGTTAGTACATAAACAGATGCATATTTTTGGAACACACCAACAAACACATACACCTGCACACACTTACCTATACACATATACAAACATACATGGGTCTCTCTCTCTGTATATATTATATATAGCCTTATCTTTTTCATAGACTGTAACATTGCTGTGGCTACCCTCGCAACATCCATTCAAATAGTGGCCTTAAATGAAGCTGGTAAAACTGTCAAAGGATACTTTGAACATATCTTTATTGATGAAGCTGGGCAAGCTCTAGAGACAGAAACCATCATCCCTCTTGGACTCGCCATTGAGAATACAATGGTAGTGATGGCTGGAGACCACATACAGATGAGACCAAAGGTGAGTCAGTGTAATAATGATAATATCGTGAATCTATATAGCACATTACACCAGTAACGGTCTCAATGCGCTTTGCAGATATTACCCCTGGTCATAGGAACTTGTCAAACCCGTACATGTGTGCCATATCTCTCCATACTGATGTACATCATCTCCATTCTCCGGGGATATTAGAATCTGATAGCCGACCAACCAGTGCACACGCAAATGCAGTTACCCATTTATGCACCTGGTTGAGAGATGCAGTTGGGATAAAGTGCCTTGCATAAGGACAATGCAGTGGTCGAGACCTGGGGTCGAACCAGCGATCATTGGGATATTTGTCCAACATCCCCTGGCCACTCGACCATGCATGGTGCTCCCTGCAGTGTAGGTCTGAAATTTGCACGGAGTAAACATGACCATTATATTTGCCTACTCCTAATGGAGATCTATTTCATTGTCCCTATTGTTTTTGGTGTGTATATGATAGGTACATGGTCTTTATTGATTCTGGTGAAGGTCTTAGGTTCTTTGAGGTCATATATGGGAATTTTTTGAAATGGAAGTGTTTGGTATGTTTGCTTGCAAACACTAAGTCGACCATGCCTGGTCATAGTTGGTGTGTTCATTCCCCATAATGAGTTCATGATCCCGATTGTTTTGGGGAAATCTACGGAGACCAAACACTTTGTAAACTTTGTAAACATGTTAAGTCCATGTCTAAGTAGTTCCAAGTCCAAACTTGTATTTTCCCCCTTGATGAGTTCATGATCCCTGTTTTTTTTGCTAGGGCTTCCATGGCCAAACACTGAACCAGAAATTACATGAAATTAGTAAATCTCACGTTTAGCCTTTTATTTCACGTTCTTTCAACATTTTACATGCAAAGGAATCTCTGTCATCCTCTTTGAACTGCACCAGAACCAATATAGTTCTCTTAATCCATGTGAGGAACATGCTGAATAATTTGTTGTAATTGTTGTTGTTTTTGTTTCTCACTTTGTTACCTTTGTTGACCTCTAATGACCTAGGAGCTGCAGCTTAAACAATAGCATTATCTTGATATTCCCTCATAAAGTTTTGGTTCATCCACCCATCTGTGGGACGTTTTCATTTTCACTGACTCCGGTTGAAGAATACCCCACACTTTTTACACTTCTATTGCTGTCAGACTGGTCACACTATCCCATACTTGAACTAATAAACTTTGTACACTTTATAGAGGTAGCCCTATGAGACTACACCAATACACAATAACATATCCCTCCACAAAACCATCGGTATATTAATACACTGGTTTGAACTAAAGTCTTAGTGGGACAATATGTCTCAGCTGGTTTCTATAGTTCATGTGTGGACCCTACATGTAAAGTATGGCATTTGTAGAAGATATCTCTCTGTAGTTAGTAAGTTTACAAAGTTTTCAGTGTTTAATCTCTGTGTTGACCTCAAACGACTTTCGACCTCCACCATAAACAATTTGGGTCATGCAGAGGACAGTGTCATATAGTGAGACACAGGGTTTAGTGAAACAAATGCTACAAAAATGTGTTGTTACATTGAATTGTAATACCAAGCGTACTGTGTTATAGGCTTCTACATTGCTACCAACACTTTGGAGCAGATTTGCTTCGAAGACACGATAAGGAGAAGAAAGATTGCTACATAAAACCAATTTACCTGTCACTACAGCATTTTGCGGATGTTTGCAGCACGAAGTAAATATTTTTGTAGTCGGGTGGTGTGTGTGGTGCAGTGGTCAAGTGATCCGCTTTGCATGCACTTGGTCCCGGGTTCGAATCGCCTCAGTGACATTACAAATTGAAAAAATGCTGTATTGCAATTGCTGTTGAGTAGTCCCACCACCTCTCTCAGCATTTAGGAAAGTGGCTGAAGGCTGAGAGTTTCACTCATGTCTGTTGGGTGGGGACATTAAATGTCGGTCTCGGGAGCAGGATTGTTTCAAGCCCGCCTCGTTACACTATTCAAAAAGAGAAGGCAAACTCTTGCCAGTGCTCATTCATGTACGTTGAAGTCACATCATATAGGGGTCACAGTAGAAGCATTCATATAGCAGTCCTGGTCAGGTTATATCCTGTGAATTCTACCAACACTTTGGAGCAAATTTGCTTTGAAGACACAATAAGAAGAAGAAAGATTGCTACATAACACCAATATACCTGTCACTACAGCATTGCAATTGTTTGCAGCATGAAGTAAATATTTTTGTATTCAAAGATGAACATTGAATTTATATCAATTTATTATTGTTTAAAATAATGATCCCAGTACCAATTGATAGGACCTTATTATCAATTTCTGAAAAGATGAATTCCTTCATGACTGTTCATTAATAACCTATCTTGCTTGCATGTGGGCAGCGGCGTATGCTTATGTGCTCGGCCGAGCGAGAGCCCCTCTGGGTTGAATGGGCATATTCCAAGGGACAATCTGAGAGCATCTCATAATATGATATCATATAATACAAAAATAGTCGCAAAATATTGCACCATTACATCTGAAGACTTTGAATTGTTCAAAAATTTCTCAAAGGGATTGGAGACCCCTACCACAAATGGATGGTGATCAGAAAAGGGGCCCCAGTTTTGCAACTGTAGTTGGGCATCTGGCAGCAGCGTTATGCCACTACATGTGGGACACAATGAGACAGTTTGTTGCAAAACACATGGTGCATGTATCATCATTAAAATTTTACTTTTTGTTTCTTTCTGAATCGAGGTTTTTTCCGAGCTGGCTAGGAGAAATAATTTCGATGTTTCAATGCTGGAGAGGTTGTTCCGTTGGGATCAATGCTGGAAATCCAATAATGTTTGCTTCCTCACCTTCAACTATCGTATGATTCATGAGATTTTGAGGTACATTGCCAAGTATCACTACCTCAATAAAGAACTGGTTGCCATGAGTAGCCATTACCGGCACCCAGATTACTACCCAATGTCATTCCTGACTGTCAAGGGAACAGACCAACTAATTGGAACATCGTATGTAAACATGGCTGAGGTAAGCGCACCTTCCAGTGGCCAACTTTACTCATTACCATAATATACTATTCCTAATTTGTGGATTAGAGATATATTAAGGAGATGTTTGTAGAGCAAATAAGTAGCAATTTTACAATTAATTTGTGTTTTATTCAGTGTCATTTGAACACATACTCATATAAATAAGAAAATTGAATTTTGTCCACTAATGATGGAAATTTGTGGTTCAGAATATTGCATCACAGTGGAGGTTTTTCACTGACCTCCCATGCACATGTATTTTGCTCTTAAAAAAAAACTGGCATGACACCGTTGATAGTAATCGCAAGTTCCCGTAACTGAAATGTACAGGTATTACAGGGGCAGTGTCAATATAATCATTAGAATGTGCACTATGACAGGTGATTTTTTTCAGCTCTAGACCATTGTTGAGATGAATCAGACAAAAATACAATTAAATTCCAAAATGTTAACACATCTGTAAAAACAACTGATACATAACAACACCAACTAATACCACAAGTAAAATGCCCCCCTCCAGATTTTGAACTTATCAAATAGCCTTGTCAACATCTTGTAAAAATATGTGACAGCCTGTTGTATGATTATTTGAAGAAGAAAAAATTATGTAAAAACACATGTCATATACATTACATGCTTTATTAGGTAACACTTGCTGTATATTGCATTTGTCATGTTTAATGCTATTTTGTCAACTCAACAAAATATACCTAGGACACCTGGTACTGTTGCTAGGGTCGATCACGAACGAATTAGGTTGTAATTATTATTATTATAATATGTGTATCATTACATGAAATCCTCTATTAAAGTACTTAAATTTTATTAATCATCAAATACAGAATGTGAATTTATTGAAGGAATAACCTTCATAGAACCCAGACAAAACGATAAAATGTACATTCCATGAAACATTTGAATAATGTGCTAGTCAAAATTGTATTGTACCCTGGGTATTCTGCAAGAAACTGATGTCACTCGCCAATCTATCTTGTTAATTATTTAAATTAATGTAGAGTGATTGACATTTTTATTCATTGTTGAAAAGCAACATACCTATATACATCTTTTGTAGTTATTTGTATATAAATTATACTTTTAAACCCCATCATAAAACTAGTACTTCTATCATTCCCTTGCTCCCTTGCATCCTGTTCTTGAAAATGGCATTCATTTTGATTTGTTTCATTTCTTGTTTTGTTTAGGTCAATGCAGTTGTTGGAAAAATTCAGGAGCTGGTAACAAATTGGCCTGTGCAGTGGGGTAAGAAGCAAAATATTGCAGTGCTGACCCCGTACAAACAACAGGTCAGTACACAGAAATTTATCAATGTTTCATTGCTTCTATTTGGTTTTCATTATATCAAATTGACACATAGAATGCAAATGAAAATATACCCATTGCTGAAAATGTCAATATTTTATTCTTAACAGGTTGACCAGATAAGAAAGAAACTTCAGGAACAGCATCTTGATGATGATATCAACGTTGAAAGTGTACAAGATGTTCAAGGTATATAGTTTATATAAGACTTAGGTGGGATAATTATGATTTTCATTCTGAGAAAAGGCTGTTAACTTGAGAACATATTCACCAATTTCCGAATATCATTTTGGTATTTTATGTTTACTATGCACTATTTTCCTGATTTCTTGATACTTTCAATTAGGACTTGCAATTCCTTTAGAAATTATCTACATTCTATTCAGGGCCCAACTTGATATGTGAATGTTTTAGGTTTAACTCTGCCAAAAAAAATCAGATTCTGTAAGATTGTCACGTGATTATGTTAGGTTCTTATAAGTTTGTTAAGGTACCTTCACCCTTTTCTTACTGAAACTTTCGATCTTGCCTTCAACAATGCAGGTCATTTGAACTATAATCTCTTTACTTGACGGTGAACAGTGTGTGCACACTACTATTGCCCTGTTAGCTTAACTTATTCCATTTTTCTCTTATTCTTCACAGGAAAGGAATACACAGCTGTGTTTATCAGCACTGTACGAACTTGGAACACATTGAAAAAGACACAAATCACAACTACATCAAGCATAGGCCAGGGAGGTTATAATGATCAGTATTATTATGGGTTTCTTTCTGATGAAGGAGAGCTCATCACAGCCTTCACTCGTTGTCAGTGCCTGCTCTACGTTGTTGGCGATCCTATCGCTCTCTGCTCTGTGGGAGATTGTCATAGGATTTGGGAGAAGTACATCAAAGAGTGTGAAGAAAACAATAGTCTCTACCCACTTGGTATTACCCTAGAATCTATTAAACAAGAAATACAAGCAGTATCAAATATGGGTGATTTTACATTTCACAAGGCAGTACTAGCTCCAGTTTCTGCTCCGAGAAAGGGGCCACCAAATATAATCCCAGTGACAACATGGAGTGAACCTGGCGTATTCGGGAGACAGTACAGCTCGGAGTTCCCATCTCTCTATCAAGCTACTGAAGAGGCACCCAAGGATGAGTTTGGGGATTTTGAAGAGGAATTGCACATTGATGATGAAATCCTGAAAGAGTTGAGGAAACAGGTGAAGACAGATGAGAAAGAGATAAAAGAGAGAAAGCTTATTAGACAGGTTTCTCAGATGACTTCTAAAAACCGGGAAACATCCTGTGATCCTTTGGAGGAGGCGTCTGAATTTGGTGACCATGATGACAACATATCAGATGGTCATGACAGAGGAACTGCTGATGTTCAAGGTGAAATTGTTGTAGACCGGGTGCAAGAGTCAGAGCGGAATTTACCAAATATTCGCATGATAGAAATTGATGGAGGTTTTTTTCTGTCAGAGGGTACTCGTGATCTTTCCAATCTCCAGAGTGCAAAGGACTACGATTCAGATGAAGAGAAGGAATATATTGAGGCAGAGCTTAATGCTGACCAAACAGATATGTGGCTTAGACTTACAGTTGAGAAACCTGATGAGTACAAAATCTGTGTTGTAAGGTTTGATCCTTCAGGTCATGTCTATGCAATTTTGGCAGATGGTAGCTCAAAAGGAGAAATTACGATTAGCAGCAAACGAAGACGAGAGCGTGCACTTGATGGGGACAAAGTGGTGATGCACATCCTATCTGAAACAGAAGGAACTTATGAACCAATTCCATCTTCTCAAGGAACTCAGATTCATGAAAAAAACGTGTATGGTGAGGTCAAACACATCTTAAAAAGAGCTATCAATCCAAAATTCAGGAAAGTGGTGTGCACAATTGATCCTGTCAACCATGAACTTATGTGTCCTATTGACCGGAGCTTTCCAAAAATGTTTCCAATGGGTCGAAAGAAAGGTAAAGATGTAAATGAGCAGGATAACTGTATACTCCAGCTACAGATCTACAGAATATCAAGTTGTGGTGATGTTGTAAAATTTGAGAGAAATGGAACAGTCCAAGTGAAATATGAAGACATACCTCAAAAACTCTTTGTGGTACAGTATTTTGAGTGGTTTACAGATGCTTGTTATCCAGTTGGCATTGTCACTGGCATCTTACCAGAGTGTGACTCACCCAGAAATGGCATTGAGATCTTAAAGTTGATGTATGGTGTAAAAGATCAATGGGCTCATTCCTTTGCTCAGGAAATTAAGGGAGAGTTTCCAGAAAATTGGGAAATACCTAGACTTGAACTGAGTAAAAGAGTAGAAGGGGATTTTCGAAGTAAAATGATTTTCACTGTTGATCCTCTCGAATCACGGGACCTGGATGATGCTCTCCATGTAGAACGATTGACGGATGGCATGCGGAGGGTTGGAGTACATATCGCAGATGTCTCGTACTTTATCAACAAAGGCAGTAAGTTAGATGAAGAGGCAAGGAAAAGAGCAACTACTTTTTATCCAGCATTTTATGCCTCAGCATGCCATATGTTGCCTACCCAGTTCAGTACAAATCTATGCAGTTTACTACCACATAAAGAGAGATTAACTTTGTCGGTACTACTTACTTTTGATCGGGATGGGAAGGAGGTTGGTAAACCCCAGATTATTAGATCTGTCATCTGCTCAGTTGAGAGATTAACTTATGAACAGATTGAACGATTTCTGATCAGTCAAAATGAAGATTGCGGTATAACAGAACAAGTGAAAAGACAAATTCTTGATCTGCAGAACCTGACATCATTTCTTCGCAAAGAAAGACTGGGAGATGGACGCTTTTTTCATCAACCAGATGAGGGAGAGGAAGATGTCAACTGTTCAATGGCCCACACTTGTGTAGAAGAAATGATGATCCGAGCAAATGAGGCAGTGGCTAACCTTTTGGTTGAGAATTATGGTATGAATGTTCCTCTAAGGCACCAGATGGCACCTGACCCAGCCAAAGCACAAGAATGGCTCTCCAACTTCGGAAATGAAGTTAAGATGAGTCTGAAATTGTCATCTCTGCTGCCTCAGATTCAAGGCTTGATTCAGGAGGCCGGAACTGCACAACAGAGAAACGATCACATTGAAGAGTATGATAGTGATGACAACAGCATCCCAGAGCGTGACATTAGTGAATCAAGCACCAGGGGAGAAGACGGGGCTGCTGTCCCTATAACCTATAAAACATTAATCAAAATTGCCAACACATTGGATGATATAAATCACACACATTTACAATTTGAGAATATCCTTGGTAATGAAAGAGAGATCCCCAAGCAGGCAGTAGCCCTGTCTCAATTGTATCGGATACTAGTCCGTGCAGCTTACACCAATGCCAGTGATCAGCAGGGAGGTTGTCATCACTTCTCCCTCCAAAAGGATTTCTACACACATTTCACCTCGCCAATTAGACGTTACATTGACATAGTTGTTCATCGGATGGTTATTGCCTCTCTGAATGGAATTGAACCACCATATTCACCGAGTGAACTGGCAGACATTTGCCATCATTGCAATAATCAAACTTTCAAAGCAAAGAAGTTTGGCATGATGACACATTGTCTATCTGTAGCTCTGAAGCTGCAGATAGTAGCTGAACCTAAGGTTGCCTTCATTGAATCTGCAAGTGACACAGGACTGCAGATTATATATCCTCATCAGCGATACCTTCAAGCAACAAGAAGTTCAAACAGTATTCCACTAAAGCTTTTAAAACCTGCAAAAAAGCCAGTAGATGGAAGCAACGAAAATTCAGTTGTTCTGTGTTTCAAGAACAGTATCTATGATACCAAGAATAAGGTACCTGAAGTGAGAGAGAAGGGAGCAGTTTTGAAGACAAACAGGTTCACTCAGTCTCTTTCCTCATCAATGTGGAACAAGCTTCTCACCTGTCTAAGAGAAGAAGATTCTGAAGGACTGGAGGATCTACTCTATGAATTATGCAAACTATTTCAAGACAACTCATTAGACATTGATAAGCAGTCTTCAAGAATTGAAGAAGTTACAACTGAGGTTGAGCCAAGAAACACAAGGCGTAAATGGCGATCATCAAAAAGGTCTGTAGAGTTCCAACGTGAGTACACTCCAGGACAGGTGATTCAGGTTCAGCTCACATCAGGGTTACAAAAAGGCTTGTTGGTGCCCAAGGTGCAGCTTGTTAACATGACCCCAAAGTTTAATTTCTGTGTCGAGCACCGAGAAAATCCAATCACTTGTTTTGCAAAATTAGCAGACAAACTGCGAAAGAGGTTTGAAACTATTACAAATTATGTGAAAGCTTGGTTACCAGTTGTTGAGATGATGGTTGTATACAATACTGTGTCTGGTGATGAGACCACATACATTAGAGATGTTGAAATTCAGTGGTACAAGAAGCAGTTGGAGGACCAATCGACAGTGGTTTGTGGAATATTTACACTGAAAAAGGACTTTTGTCGTAGTAGGAAAATTTACTTTTACATGTCAAAGAAGGAAAATTACAATTATGATCCAAAGACTGACAATGAATTAGGGTTGGAAGATGTAATATCCAGGGACTATCTATGTGTCCGTTTGCACAGACATGTCAGTCCACATGTTCAGTTCAAGTTAAAGGCTCTGGAACAGAAACCAGGCCTTGTTTCATCAAATATTATAAATCCACATGTTGGTAATATGACACTAGTTGTTCACGGCCTTACAACATCAGTCAATGATGACAAAGCTGGTAGCATCAATGTTGAGTTTGAAGTTCATCACAACTCTTGTGACATTCCACAGGAGCTCTTCGATCAGACTAAGGACAGTGGGACAGTCTGCACAGTGGAACTAATACGAAAGTCAAAACCAGATAGGTGAGTTGAATAGTCTAATTCTGAAGGCTCACACTGCTGAAGAGTTTTATACTAAATGTAATGAAAATGAAATGTAATTTCAAAACAAATAAACTAAGAGTGTATATGCAGGCTTTATGACATCACATCATTTTTTTTTATTCGAGTGCTAAATGGATTGGGCTTTAAAATGTAGAAGTATATCTTAACAGTAAATGCATGCATGTGGGTGTTAATGATGTTAGAGTGATATGAATAGTTTGCAGAGTGTGCCATCGTGACATAATTAGTCAAATCAATATCTTAATCTCCTAATAATAAGAGAGGTTAATATGCACACATATCAAGTATTTCCCATCTATATCAAATTAAACTTGAAAGAGTTAAAACCGTGGGGTGCCATTGTCTGTAACTTGTGAATTAATGTTTTCTGCAACCAGTATCTAATATTCTGATCACTTACATGGAATGGCTGCAGTGATTGTAAAGTTGTTAATGCTATTTACATTCCATCAGAATAAACAGTCAGTCGCTGCCACTTTTATTTCCCCGCCCCAGTGCTTTGCTTGATCATGCCTGCATGGTCAAGTTAATACTTGGTGTGTATGTTTCCCATAACGAGTAGATATTCACTATTTAGGAGAGGTCATCAAAGACTGAAAACATTGTAAATATGCTATGTCGCTAATGCTTGGGCAGATGAAGGTCAAATATGGTGTATGGTCCTTATGATTTCATCATCCAATTGATTTCGATGAAAGTCTGGAGTCATGTAATGTCACCTAATGGAGCTTTATTAATTTTAGGCACCGTATTTTTAGTACTTTTTTGTTGTAAATACACTAGGTTGACATGCCAGGTCTGATATTAGGTCTGTATTTGGTATATATATATTCCCCATAATAATTGCATAAACCTACGGTCAACAGGCCTCAAAGTCTTAAATCACATGAAATTAGGAAATACTGTGTGACATTTAACATTTGCGGTGAGTTTATATTGCCCACAAGGCAACCTTTCAACCATTTTACATACAAGGAATTACTTTATGGTTTATAATCAATAACACATTTCACTGGTGTGTGTTTCATTTGAACATTAAATATCTTTTAATTTTGGCCACCTGTTTGTGATTCTTATTCTGCAGGAGAATGGAAGATGCCGTATACAGAGTTCAAGACCCCAAATCGTGTTCGAAAATTGTGAGGCATATATGCCTACAGAGATCGATGGCGGTCATGAATAATGTGGAAGACAGTGATGGTATGAGTCCTTAAGAAGATGTTTGAATATTTTTGTTATAACAGTACTGAATTCTACCTACAGGTGTATTAGTGGTGGGCAGAATATGCTGATTTGTTTCGTTTTGTTTACTTAACTTCAATATACATTTTCAACTCGAATGGAATGAATGCACTAATTATAAGAATAATAACGAAGAAAATGTACAAGAAGTGAAGAGAATCTGAAAGAGTTAAGCTTGCCATTGTGCAAGCAATTGGAGTCTTTAGAATATTGATATGTTAATTGTGTCATTGTGTGCCTGATATGGCTAGTGAATAAACAAAACAGAACATGCATGTTGCCTGCCCATACAGATGACAATGTCACAGCTAGTATTGTATTCCCCAAAACAGATGTCAGTTATAAACAAAATCTTGCAGTTACTGTTAAAAAGTTTTTCGCCTATCAATTGCAAGATTTTAGAAACTTACAACATGAACTACAACTGTGACTAATCATTTGTTTGGGGTGATCTACATCCCCTTCAGGTACATATCCTTTTTATTGTAGGACCCAGCATTTATTTTTAGAAAGATGGGATCTTCATTAGTCAACCTATTTTCAAAACTCCTGTTTTGTAAATTTCTCTCATTTCAGCTGGACTTGCATTACATAAATATCCCCTTAGCTAGCCATCCATTCATACGTGATCCGTGTCTGCGTCCGTGAGAAATCACTACTATAGGGAAAACCATGCGAAACATCCATTGATCCGTTCCGTGTCGGTATCAATGAGGATTCGCTAAGTGAGCAATTTTTCCCGGACACAGATGCGTGAAGAGGCCTATGGCTCAGTCGTTGCCTCGGACATATTGCTTCTCGATCTTCTTGGACACTTTGATCAACGATTCTTCCGATAAGTAGAGTACTTGTCCAAACTGTTCCCTAGATATTCTGAAATAATGTTTAAAATGCACATTGTCCAGTTCCAATTCTTTTATCGAGTGATAGTGATTGAGTGTGCACCATACTGATGACGCCTTTGAAGTAAGTCATGCACCCACCACCTATGTTTTCTTTTGGGGGAATTTCTACATCTTTTGATGAAAATTCCATCCAGGAAAAGAAAATGACTGCGCTCTGTTACAATGAAGATGCAGCGATCTCAACATTTTGTCAATCCAGAGAGAAAAGAGTGTATTCACAAATTTGGACACATATATATGGATGTTCAATTTACGGATACACGGACGCGGGCACGGACATGGATCAGGGTCATGGATGGCTAGCTTTATACAGTTTTCGGCCATCCACCTGGACTTTCACGTTTTACCCTTCTTTTGCCAGCAGACTAGTCACACTAATCCCTTATACTTGAACCGATACACTTTGTAAACTTGATAACACAAGCCCTACAAGACTACATTAATACACAATCAAATATCCCTCGGCAAAACCCAAAGTCTATTAAGGCATTATGGAAACAAAATTGCAACAGGAATGTTATCTCTCTTTTTATCCAACAGTTATCTCAAAGCATCTCTTGATAAATGGACCCAAATTCCACATAGCTCCGGTACCTTCGGTGACATTTGACCCACCTAATGCATCTCAGGAGATGGCAATTAAATTGGCTTTGTCAAACAAATTTGCAGTCATACAAGGACCACCAGGTGACGCATTTTGGTTATTTTGTCAATTTCAGAACTAAGTGACCAATGCATGGATTTGGAATATGGATCACTGATGAACAAGTGTGTATTCAATTTTTGATGGCTTTTCAGAGGAGCTCCAAAACAATATGGTGGATTGACTTCAGATGTGTGATATGTATTTATATCTCTTAAAAAATGTGATTGAAATAAATGAAGATGTGGCCAATTTTTTTTTTTTTTGGGGGGGGGGGGTTAGGGATCAGGTAAATGGCTTTTC
>JAODUJ010657112.1:0-13895 GCA_027564615.1 Psolus chitonoides | reverse complement strand
GTTTACAAGGTATCTGTTAGTAGCTGTTTTCATGGACGACTGTTTAGCTACGACGTAGATGAAGGCAGTGTTGTCTATGAACCCTAACAGAAGTAGGAAGGGCAGAACACATTGTGTGTAGATGGTCACTCTCTCGCTGTATAAAAGTATGTTCTCGGCCTCCTCGTATGACATGTTCATACCCCCTGCATCACATCCCTTCGAAAAGTCAAAATAGGAATAATAGTCAGAATATTGGTGATCCATTTTCAATTTATCACGACAAAGTGTCTTGTTTTCCAAGTTATCATGTATCGAAATGTTGGTTTTTACGAGCTGGTCTGGCCAGACCATTAGTGGTTGTTGAGATGTAGATATAGAATGCAGCTTGTATCATGGAGAGACAAACCATCCAACAAAATCATTCTACAATTATTAATTATATTGAATAAAATAAAAATACATTGAGTAATTTTATGGATGAGTTTACCAAGAAAGACACTTAAAAGCTGAATTAAAAGTTGTCTTGATTCAGCCTCCACGTTGACACAAAAACATCGATCGTGATATAATGCATGGTATGATAGGAAGAAGAAAACGATGGTGTCTAGCAATCCAGTGAGTCGATGATATTATCAAGGTACATGCAATTGTTGAAGTTGTGACAAGCTCAAGTGACGTGGCCGAGAACATCGAGGTTCGCGGTAGCCTTGGAAGACTAACTAACTAAACGACGAACGTCCGAAAGTCAGCCACACCAACTCTACAGCACGTGTAGCACGTATCGTACCAATACAAACACTGTGTCACTCTTAGCTGATTACAAATTTATAAGGTCATGAAGACGTTATGTAGGCCTACAACAATTATTATTGTTGTATTACAGTTAACCATGTAACCTGTGTTTACAAATAATGTTTGAGTGGTTTATAATCTACGATTGATGGTCCTAGTTACCACTGTTGACGTGTTTGTTTGTCGAGTTGCCTTTTATACGGGTATGTTCGGCCGTGAGAGAAACGGTATTCGTCTAAACACGTCCTTCGTTTTTCCAGAGTAATGTTTCAACCAACGATGTATATTGTTTTGATGTATTTAAATCGTAGAAACAGATGAAAGCTTACCGAATTTACGGCAGCGAATATGTCTATGAGTTGTCAATAACACTCCTCACTTTCAACAACTGTGATGATATATATTAAGTAGATGTAGACACAATTTCGGGAACGTAGCTCAAATTCAATATATATTGATCCAAAGAGACGATAAATTGTTACCCACTCCAAGTTTTTCGATAATAAACAATAAATTATAAACAATATTTCCAATATACCGTTATAAAATAAAGCAGCGAATAAAATGTTATATTATCCAGGCTGAGTTATTTGTAAACGTGAAATCAATACTGATGCTAACAAACTCAAAGATCCTTCGAATTGCTTCAGCAGTTCAATTAATACGAAAATTCATTACCGGTATGTAAATAAATACCACCACTAGCTTCAGATATCCATCATAAAATCAATTCTACTCCGGTAGCAAATGAAGTTCATTTTAATGAAATGATTTCTATAGTAGGCTATAGTTAAACGAAGCAGATTCTCTGACATTGTTCGACACACAACTGTAAAGTACAAACGTAATTCCGAACTTATTGCTTTTCTCCCGCTGTTAGGAATCGCTTCAAATTCGTAAAGCAGCCAATGTTATACGAGGACAGTCTCAATACAAGTAACCAATCGTAGACAACCTTGTACTGTACGACGATGGATACTAATTATAAGCCGTATGTGTAGTCTAGGGCGATTAACATGTAACAACGGTATATGAATTCATCAGTCTGCGCATGCTCCAGCCCGTGACAGGTTTCATAAGAATTTTGGAGTAAACATTGCATGAAAAGCCGTTTCCGCCTAACGACTATACATGTGATCTGTTTCTAAGAAATCAGTATCTGTGGCATCAGAAATTGAAGACATAAGAGATAATTGGGTCATATCTTGACCGTATTGTGTTTTACTGTCGATCCTTTCTGGTTGGTTTGAGGGACCTGATTGGCGAGCCGCTAAGACTAATCTTCACTTCTAAATACCTGAATACTTTCCCTTTGGTGACAAGTCAGTCAAAACAGGGGCCACTTTGTGAGAGTATTTTTTTTGTGTGGTTGGTCTGATGGCGAAATACAAATATGTTTATCATCACCGATTTCCCTTTACAGCGCTGAAAGTAGTTTCAATCTGAAAGCACATATTTTGAAACGTATTTGACTAATCATTGGTCGCGCAACTTTTTACAAAATTGTGGGAGGGGTGGGGCGGACTCACCAACAGTTCTATAGCTCCTGGGTCATTAAATATTAGAACATTCCAAACTGCTAGGAAATTATATTCTATGTTTAATTTTTCAATTATACAGCTCCTGGGACATTACAAATGAGGACATTCCTTACTGCTAGGAGATTATAATATAGGCTACCTTCAATTCGTAAATTATACAGCTCCTGTGTCATTACCAATGAGAACATTCCTAACTGCAAGAAGAAGATAATCTACCTCCAATTTCGAAGCTAATTTATTGCTAATGAAATTTAGTTGATTTCAAACACTATATTATTTGAACATATCAATTGCATAGCATTTTTTTTTAATTGGTAACATATATTTCTTCTCCAAAACCAAATTTCCGCCCTCTTTCAGGCGGAAAAATGCAGATGTTTTACTCAGTCTCACTGCTGTGAAGTATTGGAGAACAGTAGCAGATTCACTCAACGATTTTTTTCTTCCAATATGCTTTCATTCAATATATATATATATATAATTGGAGTTCAAGACCAGCTTTGTAAAGATGAAGGATGTTCTGACAAATAAAAGGATAATGCTGAGTACGAGGAAAGGGTTGTTGCATTGGTACGTGATTTCCACCCTCTTATATGGCTGCGAAACCTAGACAATAAATAGGCAGGAGGCTTTTGAGCTTTGGGTTTACAGAAAGATGATGCGCATCTCATATTTGGAGCATTGTACAAATGATTGGGTCTCAAAATAGGTTGAGAAGAGAAAACTTTACTGAAAGCAATACAAATGAAGAAGTGCCATTATTTGGGACATATCCAAATCCCAAATCCAACACCACCTACTGGAAGGAAAGATCAAGGGAAGTAGAGAAAGAGGACATCTAAGAAGATCCTGGCCGAAAAGCATTTCAGATTAAACAGGGCTCAGCATGATAGATGCGACTCGTGCAGCGCAGGACTGAAGCAGATGGAGATCAATGGTCGGCCAAGCTTTGAAATGCATGCCACCCTAAAGTAAGTAAGTCAATTCAAACGTTTCTCTGAGAGACTTTTGTATACTGGCGTTAGAAGTTCATTTCAGATCTGTAGGGGTGGTCGTTTTTCTCATCAGAAGCCATCAGTCATATTCATTCAAGTCAATGTGATTCAATAATCGTGTGTAGACTCCCAAGGTAATAAAGTCATGTAAATGAAAACGTTTTTCTAAGAAACTTTCGTATCCTGTCGTTAAGATTAAGTACATTTTAGTCGTCAGCACCCACCAGTCATAGTAAGTCAAGTATACATGTATTCAATCTTCGAATTGAGACAACTTTCGCCCTTAGGACGTGTAACATCACGATAACTTGGAAAGTCAGGATGAAACCTCTCATTTTTCTAGTGAGCCGAACACAGTTACGCGGATGACCTAAATGTAGTAAGGTTCCGGTTACTATAACTGAAGTATCTGCAGCGCTCATGGATCGACAGCTCGCGTGATCTAGCATAGTTAATCCGCGAATTTATATTTCTTAGATCTTCAGTTCTTCACATGACTCGCTATTCACAAGTAAATTCCCCTTCGTACGAACACCGTCGGATCAAGGCATATAGGGGCGGCGAAAACCATTTGAAGTGGGCGAGAGACAATTAGGGAGTTGGCGCAAGCGGCTTAATTTCCATAGTTTACACTCGGGTATATGCCTCATACCATATCCTTGATCTTTGCCTAATCTTTCCGAAAGAAGTAATTTTATAATTTAATATTTGTCTTTATTGTCTTTATTAACCCCGTGTTATTGTATAATATTGACTACATTTGTTAATAACATCTTATCCATCTATGCGTATTTATAATGTTCGAGTTGCGTGAAACAATATGTAGATTGAATACACCGTAGGATTGATTGGTTTCACTCGATGTGGGTATTTTAATTTAAGATCAGAGGTTCGTCAGTGTGAACCCTTGATCAATATCGACGAACCGGGGATTGACATGAATTATCTATCCACTTTAGGTAATTGTCCGAACGTCGGTAGTAGAAGCTTTTTTTTACTTTTAATAGTCCTAGTTGTAAATTTAGCTGATAAACACAATTTGAATAAACTGTTATGACGCCACTTTTATAAACAATGTCTACCGCACAATAAACATGAAAGACAGGGCATGTAAAGAAAGGATGGCTGTGAAGAGCAGAAGAATATAGAGGGGACGACGACAAGTAAAACTAAACAAACATTTAGTATGTGTATGTAAGCAATTCAAGCCCGTGTAATACAAGAGAGAATGGGTGACAGAAAAGCGCCAAATCATGTGCGATATCCGTCTGCGCACATTTCTGATGAAACGTAAAATTAAAGTGTTTATATGGTGAAGATATAGTAATATGCTTTGGAATCAAATAAAACAATTATGGTTCTAGGCCTATATTATCCAAAAAGCAATATTTTTTCCCCCAAAATGTTCCAAAATATAGATTTTACCCCCATAATTTCCACATTATTAATTTGATATGAATTGTGTAAAATATAAACAAGATTTTGCATTGGCGTATACCGCATTACCAAGTTTAAAGTTAATCAGCCATTTTTTATATGTGTCTGAAAACACTATTTTTCTCCATAAATGAACAAAAATTAAGATTTTACCCCAACAATTTCCACGTTTCCTATATTAATAAAAAAAGGTTAGCAATTCAAGCTTTTGTCCTGGCTTATAACTCTTTATCAAGTTTAAAAAAGTTATCGGTCACTTGGTTTTTCATCTATGTTTGGAACACAATATGTTTTACCCTAAATTTACTAAAAATACAGATCCCCCCCTCCAAAAAAAAATAACATTTTCTATAAATTTTTCAAACAAAAGCCTAATAAATGTGTTTATATGTGATGCTAGCTTCTATCATGGCTTACTGGTTTACGAAGATTGAAATTAATCGGCCATAGGATAATTGATTTAGCCTATGTCCAAATAACTGTATTTTTCTCAGAAATAAAAAAATTGGGTAAAAATAATGATTTGTCTCCAAAATTTCCAGAGTTTTGATTATTTGGATCTAGTTTTCATGAAAATGTAAGCTTTTACCTCTCTGCAAAATTTGACAGTAATTCGTCATTCAAATTCAGAGATAGTTCTGGAGAAAAAAAAACATCCAAAATCTGACGCACACACACGCGGTATATTCACAAAAAGAATGCACGCACGGACAGTCAATTAGGTGTAGCCCTCACTGGGCTCCTGGCACCCATGGTTACCTCACCATGGGTACCTCTTGGGTGTCGCTACTCACCCACCCAAGCCATTATCACGGCAACTGTTGCTATGGTGATAGGCAATATTGTCTAACAGGTTCAACAGGAAATCAACTACAATATTCGATCTTCTCATTCGGGGCGATGAGATAATATTGAAGAAAATCATTTGAGACATTGTAATATGTTTGATTCTCTGTAACATTGTGATACATTATGTTACTGCAGAATGATCCTGATAAAATCATACTTAACGTAAGATAAAATATGAAAACAGATCTGTATTATTATCCTATCATATTATAGTACAGTGTAGTATTATTGAATCATTACCATTGATTATCATTGAGAGCTATCGTGATGACACACCCAATACGCATGGTCGATACAGTAACTAATGTAGAAATTTAATAACACGTAGCACATGTTCAACCAGGATACAGTACTTACTGGCTATGATTAAGGTTAGGGTTCGTGATGATAGAAAGTAACTAGCGAAAGTGACGAAACGTGCGTCAGTAGTAATTGTATCGACTATGCGAATCGGTTGGATGACACAAGCTACTTCGATTTAGTAGAAAAATAATTGCGTACGAAATGACGGAGGGCGGAACAGAAGGAGAAACGCAACGACTGCTGACTGCCTGTAAATTCAACTGGCAATACAATATACCATGCAATTTGAACTGTGCCGTATTCTATGAAGATGTAAATTGCAAATTCAGTAATATAAGTATGTTTGTTATTGGCCCATAATTCTTACATTTTGAATGGCATTGTATTTTGGTTTCACTTATAATTTCAAATTTATATGTAAGTATGTTAGTTATTCCTATCTTTTTACATAATCAAATGTTAGGCACTGCAATGTATGCAAAATATCAATTGCTTAGATAAATGAAAACCTTGCGGGGATTTTAGTTTTGCTTTGTTCACAGTACTTTGAAATTGAAAATCATAAACACTTTCGGATTTTCATGTTTTCAAATTATTTTATTGATTGCTTCAATGAAATCACCTAACTTTGATTTATTGGTACCTTTTAAAACCTATGATCGAATGGTTGGACAGTCGTACTTTGGATTAGACAGTTTGATTGATCTTGGCAATGTTTTTTCCGCCTAAGACCTAGAGTTGTTGAGTTTCACGGTTTATCTAGTTTATATTGTATCGTGCTTGACATGAGGCTCCGATCCGAAATTGACTGATTAGTACCTATCTCCTGCAAATGTGACAGGAATGCGGATTCGTAAGACTACGTTGCTGTAGTATGTAGTAACATTTTAGCAAAAGAGGCATAAACGTGAATAATCAGTTGATGTTAGGCAATTACTCTGACGTGAGAATGAAATGAGTTTCTTCTCTCCAATTTGTGTCCAATCATCGACATACAGAGAGCTTTGTGGAGAGAGATTTTTGTAGATCCGTACCTTTGGCAAGCTCAAGATGTTGAATTCCTGGAGATGGTCAAATAACACATACATATTTATCGATACAAATCAGGGTCGGGACATGAAATTTGTCTCTGTATTACGGCTGTACAGTGCCTGGACTAATAGTCGACCGATTGATTCTGGATTATACTACAAAAGACCAACGTTAGGCACCAGCGTTAGACCTATGGTTTACCATACCCTCTGATATTTTAATGACGTAACTCTTACCGCCACCTCTTCCGCCCACCGCCTCTACCCGCCCAGCCCCGACCTTCAGTGGACCAGACCACTTTTAACGGAAAGTGACTTTTTTAGATCTTGACTAATTTCACACATGTCAGATTCAGTAAGAGATCAACAGTCAACAGTAATATTCAATTGTAGTAATTTAAATTTATTAGACAAAACATTTTTCGGAAAACATAGTTTACAGTACAAGTCCTGTTTTATAGTTTGAATGTCAGCTGTGGAAAATAGTTCTGTGAACTGGGTTTTGCGTGAAAATACACATTGTGGTGGTAGAAATAAATGTAAAAAATGTGTGTTTGTGGGGAACAGCAACGCACAAGGAGTGTAGAGAAGCACGCATAGACTCCTGTTCGTGATAATGAAAATTAATGCGCTGTATTGTGTCCATGTGTTCAAGACGAATCGACCATCGTTAAAAGATAGGCCCGTTACACAGCAAAACAAATTAAGTTGCTTCAATTTGGTGTGTGCAATATGCCACCTAGATTGGTATTCGAATTGAAGAGTCCGGGATATAACTATTTTGGGAGACCGTACGGGTATAGTTTGGAGGTCCTTTGCAAATCTACCCCAAATTCGACATGTAACAGAGGCATTCTCCAAGCTGGCCGTTCTCATAAATTCTGTCAGTGTGAACTTTACTTGTCCTTCTGTAACCCAGAGGTGTATGCAATGTATATTAACATGTTTATATATTTAGCTGCAGGTGTATAATGTAATCTGAATAAAATATTAGTTAACCTTGCTCACCCCCATTAAGAGTAGCAAAATGGACTCAAATCACATACTTGACTTACATCATAATCGGATCATATTACTTACCGTGAAGTAGAATTACATCTACACTCGAGGGCCTAATAAACTACACGTGTATATTATTCAAGATTCGTACAAGCAACAGAGATAGTAACAACACAATTCTCTCATCAACGTATATCAGGCTATTGATGCTTGAATTGTCGTACCAATATTGAACTACAATATGAACTTTATATGACGTTATATTGGTGATATCAATGAAAGTCGTACACCTTGGGAGTATTATATTGTTCAATCGATAACATCTGCCAAAATATAGAGTACTGATCATCTGAATCGATGACATATATAGTACTTTGTGCAATGAACTGTTTAACGATAGGATACTGTTGATTTGGTTTATACGTGAGATATATATGAGCTTCAATCCGTAGAGACAAGAAGTCGGACTGTGGTTCGTCGATGCATTTTCACATAACATTCAGCAAGATGGGTCAGCTTTGTACGTGAAGCATGTCCTTAAGGTTATCTACGACAATAAATGTTTGTGATCTCAGCAAATTGCCCACCTACTGTATTGCATTTCTAGTCTATGACTGAACATAGGTAATTGAGGAAATCTTTCCAGTCTCTGCTACTTTTCACCATGTTGTCTCATGCTGGACCGTGTGGTGTTTACTGCCTTCAGTTCAATGTCGAGTTAACTTCACCATGTGTTTCGGTGTCTCCTCTTTGTCCTTTCCCTGCGGATACCAACAGAAGAATTTCTCTAGATGCACTAGTTGATGGTTTCTACAGAACATACCCAATCCATTGCCACTGCTTTCGTTTCATTCGTGTTCCCAACGGTCAACATCGCTTGTTTACTTTGTCTTATCATATGATGAATCGTGCAGACTGTTGTTATCGTTACTTTGAAGTTAGTACGTAGAGTTTATATTTATATACTAAAATATGTGAGTAATAATTTGAATATGAGACATATTGGTATTGGTGGATGTTGAGGCCGTGCCTACGTGCGGGTTCCAATTAACAGAGGGATTGTCTAGTTGCACTAGTTGGTGGTTTCCACAGAAACAACCAAATCCATTGCCACCGCATTCGTTTGATTCATGTTCCCAACGGTTAACGTTTGTTGTTCCCTTTGTCTTGTCATCTAATTAATCGTGCAAACTGCTTATTGGCGTTTTCTCGTTACGTTAAAGTTGATAGAGTTTATGTTCATATACTCAAATAGAATAATATGAATAATAGAACTCTCTATAATACATGAACTATCTCGACAGTCACCTTAATCCCTCGTACATTTGTATTTGCCAATTTGTTCGTAAACGTAATAATAACCTGATTGGATTTGGTTTCCTAACCTATGTTGTAACATTTCTGTTGATTTAGTTCGGATGAATGATTACGTACGGTCAACAGGTGTGTAAAATAAAGGTGGATTATCATATCAACCTACTTCGTCAAGAAGAAATGTGCCCTACATTATTTAAGATCCATAGGATTCCTTTTTCAAACGGAAGTAATTGAGTTGTTTTACACACAAAACATAAACTGGTCCTACTGACTAGCAGACTTCTAGTCCACATCGTGCTCAGTAGGATCAATGATACTCTAGTCAGTAAACACGGACTAGTTCATACGTTAGTCCTGTCTGGCTGGACTAATATACAATGGCATCATAACTAGTCGAACGACTAGCTAATTTAGTAATTAAACTAGTCACTGGGCTAAACTAGTCGATCGACTAGTTATTGACTTGCGTAGCGCTAGTCCAGACGGTGCCCAGTACGACTAATTTACTGAATAACTTGAAAGATCGACTAGTAGGTATCTTAGTCAATGATCAATTTATCAAAACCGACTAACATGCTGGATTACCAAGATCGATATGTTGACATCAAAGGGGCTACAAACATCAACTACCGTATACGCCAAGACAATACTTCAATGTACTCAAATGGATGTCGCTTAGTATCTCTAGATATGAAGTATTTAGGCATCCCAACGACAGGGAGTAGGTAAAAACTATGGTTAGTGTATTCAATATTTAGTGTTTATCCACTGAACATTAAATGTTTATGTTAATCTACTGATCATGATACCTTTGCCTAACATAAGATGTGTTGATGTGTTGTCATTAAAGGGGCTACAACAACTATAGTCAATAATTAAATGTATAGGCCTATATCGACTTCGATGTCGATGTTCATCTCTGGAGTTGACGTCATAGGCACCCGGCAACGGCAGGAAGTGGGTACAAACTGTAATAGGTGAATCCATCATTCAATGTTCCTCCAATATCATGATACCTTTTCCTGACACAAGATCGCCATAGAGTCATTGAATGGACTACATACCTAAAAAATCTGCTGCTTAAAATCCGCTACTAGTAAAAATCTGCCAAACAAATCCGCTCATTCCGCTGCTAACTTCAGGGAAATCCTCTGCTAGCAAAATATTCTGCAGTCACTCCAGCCGGGTCTCAAACTAACGAAATGTGGAACGTTAGCAAATTACTATAGCCTAGTAGTACTTCATTTCGACGACTTCGATTTCCAATCAAGTGTAGTTTCTGGTAGTAGGCCTAAGACTATGAGTTATTAGTTCATTCTGTGTAAGAATACGATGCAAGGTATGTCTATTTGTGACTGTACGTACTAGTATACCGTATAATACGCTCCTACGTACGTGTACAACAGTACTATATTCGTGCAGTATAGCCTACATCGCCAATCGCGCCAAACCCTTTGTTCTCGTCTCGTTATATTTAGCGGCAAATTGATTGCTAGGGGTTATAGTGTAATCTACATATATTGGCTAGAGTATTGACTAGAGTTTTGACCAACTAGCTTGACTAGTTAACACTGTCGAGTAAACTAGTCCAACTAGTCACACTAGTCTGTCCCCATTAATTAGTCGAGCAACTTAATCTTAGCATTTGGTATCTAAGAACCATGATTTTAGTTAGTCAATGCTCCTTGACTGATTTACTGACCGCTTGTAACTATTAAAGTCCGTCGTTGGAATGACGATGACATGTTTTCAGTGATAGTGTAGGCCTATCTCCGAACTAGCTTATTCGCTTCGGGAGTGGAAATTTGAAGCGAGTCCATAAAAGACGCCTCGATAATGTGAATTCTTTGTGGTTTGGGAGAAGAGAGTTATATCACAGGCGCTTTATGAAGTACATGATCTAGCTCACTAATGGGCGCCTTTTGCTGAACATTGAGCAGAGAAGCGTCTTCCGCATCTTTGGAGGGGGCGGGGGTTGTAAGTTTCAAAAGGCGCATGGAGGCGCCATGGCGAAGAGCGCACCGGTCCGGTGCCGGTCCGACCCTGGACAATGTGTATAACATTACCCTACAATATTGAACAATATGTATTCAATATACAGGCCTTCAGTTTTCTCTCAAACCAAATCTGCCACACATTTTCAATACGTTGTGCATATAACACTTGGATCAATAAAGAATTTAACCTCATGGGAAGTTGTGAATTCTCCTGTTGTTATACGTTTTACGTCAATTTCCCATATTAGTTGACGGGGGCCTTTTACAAGAAATGTAGAAACGTATGGAGCATTGTAGTAATATGACTTGGATGCCTTCCTAACAGTCTCCTCGAAGGGATCTATATAGTCAACATATGAACCCCACAGAACTGACTGACAAACATAGAGCAGTCCCCTCAAGGGTTGAATACAGACTTTACAGAATATCTAACTCCCAGAGCAGATTAATTACCTCACCAAGTTTGCCGAGAGCGCAAGATGTGGAATAGTCAGCCAGCGAGCAGTTTATACTCAAGGCCGGGTTGAACACAGTGTATCCATCTCCCAAAGTAGACAAACCGCCTCCCCAGGCTTGCTATAAGCAACAAGATACCGTATGGGATTGCTATAGAATTGTATTGATGAGAATATTGATGTGAAATTCTTCTGTGGGAGAGAAATTGGTCTTTAAAGGCATGCAATACTCAAGAAAAAAGAAGCCGTTGATGCCGGTGAATTGAACTCTGAATGACCCAAGTCAGAGTAACACATAACGATGAACGCATTCAATGTGAACTAGTTTTACACTGTACTATAACGTGACCTCCCAAACGTGTTACAATTGATGTTACTCGAACTTCGTCATCAATAACAGGGTTGCCAATAGCAGCTTGTTTATTCTTGAGTCTTGCCGGCCTTTACCAGTTGCTGAATAAAGAACATGACTGGGTCGGTCCTTTGTGCACATATGCAAACGTCATAAACGGTCCACCTGTCTATACACCCCCACAAGCCTCTTGATCATAAATTATGCGAAATTAGGACCACTTAAACTCAAAACCTCAGGAAAGACATGCGGAAATGAGTATGTATACCTGCATCAACGGTGCGATGGATCCCTAGTTCGAGTCCTTCTCCGGTAGTTGCGTCGTGTTCTTAATAGGCAAGGCACGCATTGGGCCGTGGGACTCGCGAGGATCCTACACTTCCATGAACGTTCGACCATGGACTGCTATGAAGTTACACACACAGCTACAAGTTGCGTCAGATATACGCACACGGCGTAGCCTACTACAACAATGTAGCAGTTGTACCCTACGTACGGAATGGGCGATATGTATACTTCCACACTACATACAGCGTGGTGCCGAGCGACGCAAGGCCCTTTCACACTACACACGGCGCCAAGCGGCGCGACAAGTTGAAGTAATGTTACTACTAATGATGTCCCTTCACACTGTGCGCGGCGCGGCGCGATGAGCTTGGTGTCGAAATTACGCGTGCGTGTGGGTGTGGGGGAGGAAAAATAAAGCGCGGAGGGGGGAATGAAGCGTACAAATTTGCCGACAAAACCACAAATGTACCGACAAAACACCTTTTTTTACCAAGCGCCGGGCAATTTCCGCCTCCCCTCAATTCCCCCCCCCCCCAATGTCCGAGGCAATACTGTCGCCGCCAGGTTCTACACTTTCGGGCTTATTTCTTCGTAAATCGGGCAATTAATGACGGTGTACAAACTTTCTTGAAGGCATTTGTCATAGAATAACTAGGGAAATATGCAGCAGTCTGATTTGCGGGGAAAAATGTTTTATGGCACTCAAACACGGAGTCTTGCTTTAAACGATAGTTCAATCAAAAATGAAAACTTAATAATGTTTTGGAGTAAGAATACTGTATCATTAGCCGAAAACCTAGTGGATATCTGATACGGTACCGTTCTAGAGATAGCTCACTTTAATTAGTACAGGCCCGTCAGCCCGCAAGTGGTGGGGGATCGGACGATCTTCCGCCGCGGAATAGAGAGTTCCGCTCAGGCACCAGCCTGGTAGCCAGGCATGGATTGGCTCCAAAAAAGAACAAATCATTATCACATTTTTATGTAAAGTTCAATCCGGATATTTCTTAGTTTTTAAACATTCTATAACTCATCCATCATTTGGCACTGAAAACACTCCAAGAAATTTCCTACAAATTCTGAGGGAGGACCCCAGACCCACCTACATGGCTTCGCGCCCAGCCTCCAGGCTCGCGGTGTCCGGCTTCGCCGGCCACACCTTTGAGGGTGTCAAGCCACCTTGGAAACTTAGTTCCCCCCCCTGGATTTTGTTTTCTGCGGACGCCCATTGAGGGGCGCGTCCACTCTCCAGGTCTACAAGGTTGATGTTATATCTAACCTTTAAATAATAATAATAATAATATAATACTGCGGACTTATATAGCGCCTCATGCCTTAAAGCACGGCGTCAAAGCGCTTTACAATATCACCCCTGGTCATTGGTATAGCTCAAGCCCCACACAAGCGTGGGTATGCAGCAGATCGAGATCAGCGCGATTGACAAGCCACATCCCGCAGGTACCCAATTAGCACCTGGGTGGAGACAATCGAGATAAAGTGCCCTGTCTAAGGACACACCGTGACGGGGCTCGAACCCACGATCTTTGGATTACGAGT
>JAODUJ010656001.1:0-13897 GCA_027564615.1 Psolus chitonoides | reverse complement strand
ACATATATACATAAATATATATATATATATATGTATATAGGTAGCATTTCCATTGACAGTCGAGACCACTGGGTGGCTTCAAGGCTCACTTAGAGGGGGTGCTCAGATGGGGGAGGATAATGGGGTCCGGGATTCAAATCCTGGTGTACCCAAGTTGCCTTTTCACTGCATCCTGATTACCAAACCTGCAGACAATTTTCATTGTTCTATCATATATAGATCATTTCCAAACTTGGCATCAATAGACAATTGAGTATACCATATAGTCTGTTATAAACGCCCGGGGGCGTTACATTTTGTGGAGGGGGGGATTTATTAGAGAGGGGCATTTATTACAGATTATACGGTATATGTATATATATATATATATATATATATATATACAATTTCATATATCCACTGTGTACACCCACCTTCGGGGATCAGGGGTGAGAGGTTTGGAGTATATGTAGATCTCGGGAAGGAGTGGCTGGTCCATTGAGAGTCGAGACCACCAAAAGAGAGAAAGTAATGTATCCCGTTAATTCTTTATTCCCCAAAAAAGTAAAATGTCGGCTGCAAGAAATCCTGATTGTAATTCCAATGGATGGATGATGTTAGGCCAGTGATTTGTAACTATTGTCCTTCCAGTAGCCCCATTATGTTACTCTGCCTAGAGTGTTTCTCTTGAAACAGGTTTACCTACATCTGTACTTTCAATTATCAATTTTACTTGCTAAGTTAATGAGTGAATACAAGAGAGAATGTTTTCTCCACAATAGACCAGATCATGGTGGATTTTACATATATTCCTTACCAGCTCATCGATATCGACTGTCTGAGTGGTGATAGGGTGCCCGAGATCCTCTCTTTCATCCTCATCCTCACTGAGCATTTCTTCTGACTCATCTTAGTAAGAAGAGAGAGAGTACACAATGACTACTTCAATCCAGAACAGAATTTCATATCATTGGGAAGCATTCATTGTTCAGCCTAGTGCATATTTTTTTTGTTAATAAGGGCACAATATGTGGTTCACCTTCTATATGTTGCTGGCATGTGTTTGGGAACAAATATGGGAAGAATGGAGAGGTAGATATCTGTCACGTGGCATAAAATTAGTCAGTGATATTGTTGACTATTATCAGGTGGAGGGTCAACACCTCCCATTCTGAACCATATCTGGCTCAGATTGCTATATCTGGGTTATATATGGATTTCTGTAAGGGAGAACTGACAATTATTCTTCATCTGACTAGACAGAATTCTTGGTGAATGAGCTTTTATTACCTCTCTTCAGCAGAATACCACAGACTTCTCTTCGGTGGTCATGAAGAGCATGTCGTTCTTCCACATGCGTTAATTTGCTGTCATCAGCTACCACCCAGTCTTCACTGGAATGGTCCTTGTATATCGCTATGTAATGACCGCTGTCAATAGTGGGACCTTTGTGGCACTGAAAAAGGAATTCAATTGTAAAATTCGATTGTTGCAAATGATGAATCCGGTGGTAAAAAATATTCAAGGGAAAGATCATTATTTAAAAGGTGCCTTTTGAGTTTGTGGAGTGCCGAAGTCCCATCCCAACATTTCAGAAACAATTATTCTTGTTTGGAAGAGCATGGAAAAGAAACCATGTGTGTGAACTTCATTCTTAAAAATATTGTCATACAATAGAGAACAGAGCTATTAAACACAGACCTACCCAAATTTTCTTGAAAGTTTTACCTGCACTTTTCTTTTTTTTTATTCATCATTTTTTTCTGGCAACAATACTCCATTGAAATGAAGTTATTTACAGTATCGTCTGATGACATTAAAAACAAAATTACCCTCTTCCCAATTGTCCAGCAAACTCAAATGGCTCCTTTCAATCAACAGAATCTCACAAGAGTGGCATTACCCTTCAGGCAAGGAACGCAAATATCAAAATCGTTCAATTTAGATGCAACTTGCAAGGCCTGAGGAGTGCCATTCCAGCGATCCGGGAAGCAGTTTCTGCGAAAATTGTCTTACACGCTGCCCGCCAACCTATGGTGGCGATCTGTTTAGATAGTGGGCTCACTAGCGAATCAAGGGTGGTGCAACAGGTGCACGTGCGCCGGGCCTCCCACATTTGGGGGCCCCCCACATTTCAGAAATGTTATATTCCACGCAATTGATTCAACACAATAATGAATAATATGAAGCAAATGCGAGTATGTAGAACAGTAGGAAAGGATGAAAGATGTGTCAATAAAGTGAATTTAGGGCCGATTTAGGCGTAAAGCCTATAGATTTTTTGCAAAACGGAAGACATTTTTGGCGCACTCCGTGCGCAAACACTACTTTCACCCGATGCCGTTCCCCGATACAAGATGTTGTGATTTATTACATGGTTAGCCAGGATGTTGTAGTCCATGGCGAGTTCATAGGCCTCAGTGCAGAAAATTTGCCAAGGGAGTACAGTATATTATCTTGAACGACTAGTTCTTACTGAAGTAAGCGCCTCCCACAAAACATGTGCACCGGGCCACCCACATGCCTAGTCCGGCCCTGAGTGGGCCCCCAAACTATCCTGGCCCCGGTCCCCCACAAGCTAAATCCGGCCCTGGACGTACGTTTTTTTTTACTGTCGTAATTGGTCTTGGGGGGCGGGGATGAACAGGGGGGGCCATGGCCCCCTTGAGCCCCCCTGGCTATGCCAGTACTTACCAGCAATGCTTTTGTATGATAGTGATCCCCCGTTATGAATAGTGCGTCATCCACGTCAACTTCAGTTTGGTTCTTGTAGCGGGCGTTTGAGGTTCCTGTCCACCTTGCAAGCTGGATGATGAGAACCTTGGGCTTGTCCACCACTTCTGTTGCTAGAGTACCATTACCTGCATATTTGCTGTGATAAACGAGAATTTCCAAAGTGACAAATTATTACAATCTTAAGATAGGGATGGGGTTCGAACGAAGAGTTCAACCATTGTTTTGAGGAAAATTATAGAAATATCTGAACATGGCAATTGTATTACCTGCAACAACTATTAAATTTGTGCACTGGGCAGGAGGTATGAAGGGTGTTCAGTAGTATAAACATCTGTTGACATCCCTCACATCTGCTCTACATCAATGAAAATAGTGATCATTCACTCAACACAGAGAACGTATCTACCCAGTGAGAAGAAGTGAGAAGTTGTGGACTTAACAGTCTGTGGAGGGAAAGCATTGGCATGATATTAGAAGACGCTTCAAAACGAACAGTCATAAATATAGCTTCTTTCCAAGAATGATGACAGACTGAATTTCTCCACCCCCAGAGATCTCAATAATTTCCACAGACAACTTCAGGATGTAAACTGCTGGGTACTTAGCAAAACATTATTCTGCTGCACATGATTTGGTGTTATCATCCTCCCTTTGCGAGATGGACGCCAGTCTTTTGCAGTCTTGCAGAGTACCAAAGTAGAAGTACACCGTCCATCATCAAAGCCAGACCTCAGACCCGAAATTCATCAATAGCCCAAAGGGAACACTATCACAGTATTATCATGCCAAATTCTCAACATTGTACTATAAAATCTGAAGTGGAAGAAGCATTCCTAAGGGATTTCTAAATGGGCTCACCTAGCCCAATTGGGGCTGTGGAGCCTCAAAAAGGTACCTACACCACTGTACCATCCTGACAAATTCTCGAATTGTTACTATGTTATCTGTAGAAGGAGAGATTTTCTTTTTTGCACAAAGTGGCTTCTCACATTCTGGTCACGTGTGATCGCGGACGGCAAATTTTGGACCACCCCTGATGGCCACCACCCAACCAACTTGCAATTGTGTCCAAGTTTTGTTGGAATCCGCCCATACATCTATGAATGGGTCAATTTTGTTTACAAGTTTCGACAGATAGATAGATAGATAGAGTAGACCAAAAATAGCTATTCAAAGATTTGGATCACTCGCAGTGGCACTAGTAAAACGATCCATTGGTGGACCCATATTATTCAAACACTTCAGTTTGCCTCTCACATACCCTCAAATATAATGTAATTTGTTTAAAAACAGATATTTGTATTATTAAACAAATAGCAAATAGACATTACACCCCACATGCATCATGCCCCGCCCTTTGCCAAAACTTGAGGTAATTAAATCCCAAAAGTATACTCTCTTTGTCTGTAGCTTTTCTACCGAGTCCACTGAAACCATATATCTGTCATCGCACATGATTGTAAGTAAAACTGCTTGAAACAACGGTGGTAGGCTGGTCTTTGAGGCTCACATACTTGTAAGTTGTATGCAACAATGCCGTACATTTGTATCCCATCAGCTCTGTTGGATATGCAAGTCAAAATTCCAGCCACCTGTATGCCTAATAAATTTTAATCAGTTCCATTGGATGGGGAGTTTTTTTATCTGTGTAATAGATCAGAGTGTTACTGCTCAGCCCAAGGTTCATAAGGCACTTTAGCCATCATGGAGAATGGCAATTCTCCATTATTGTCTCCGATCTGGGAGGATGTACATTACGACTCACCATGATTCACATGCAATGTCTTCAATATTGCTCCATTCTAAAAAGTTCTCCAGGCAATCCCCGATGAAGCAGCCATCCCTTTGTGGGTGCAATGTCAGAATGGAGTGGTCACTGGTGGGTCCTTTCCATTCATGGAGGCATGAGGAACACTTCATAGTGTTCTGGGTAGTCAGCATGAAGAAGCTGTGTATTTACAGAAACATGTATAACCAGACAGCTGAGTAGGCTTAGTGATTCCTTGGCTCAAAATGAGCAAAATGAACTTGATCGGACCAGGCATGAAGATGGACTCAGCATGTTTACACTGCTTTCTCAGTGTTTTACCTCAGTTGACCCACTACCTCTCCCCAAAACTATACGGTGAATGTACTAATCATGGGAAACACAAACATACACCCCAAGAATAAACATCATCAAACCAAGCATGGCTGTCTACAAGCAAAAATTATCCCAAAAATCAAATTTCTAGGAATTTGTAAGTTTCAATAGGGTTCCTGTACTCATCATGGGAAGCATACACACCAAGTTTGAACTTGATCAGACAAGGCATGGGGGACTGCATGTTTACAAGGTTTTAGGGTTTTTAAAGTTTGACCTCTATTGATACCTCTCAGAAAAACAATGGGGTTGATGTACTCATCATGGGGAACATATACATCAAGTTTAAACTTGATCCGACCAGGCATGTCCGACTTAGTGTGTTTACAATCAAAACTGAATAAAAAATCAAAATTTTACAAAATGTCAAAGTATCACCCAAAACTAGATGAGACCCCCACCAAATAAGGTTCATATACTCATCATGAGAAACACACACACCATGAATAAACTTGATTGGACCAGGCAATTTGAACTTATCATGTTTACAAGCACAATTTTACCATATTTCACAAAATAACACTCTTCCTAAGTTTTCACTAGAAAAGACCTAGGATCTGCACAAAATCCAATAGGGTTTCTGTACTCATCGTGAGGAACACACACACATGTTCAAACTGGATTGGACCAGGCAGTTTGGACCTATTGTGTTTACAAGCAAATTTTTTTTTTTTAAGTTTTGACCCAAAAACCTTGGATCTGCACCAAAAACAATACACTTCCTGTACTCATCGTGGGGAACACACACACCAAGTTTAAATTTGATCGGACCAGGCAGTCTGGACTTATTTCGAAAAACAATCACAAAATAACCCTTTTTTTGACGTTTCGACCCAAAAAGACATTGGATCTGCACCAAGAACAATAAGGTTCCTGTACTCATCATGGGAAACACACACACGAAGCACAAACTTGACCGGACCGAGCAGTCTGGACTTATCGTGTTTACAAGCAAAATTTCACAAAATCATATTTTTTCTAAGTTTTGACCCAAAAAGAGATTGGATCTGCATCCAAACCAACAGGGTTCCTGTACTCATCGTGGGGAACATACACACCAAGTTTAAACTTGATCGGACCAGCCATTCTGGACTTAAGAGTGTTTACAGGCGAGGCGTCACATACATACATACACATACATACATACGCCGTGTCAACTGCACAGATTCCTTTTGACTTTCAGTCAAGGAATCAAAAACCAGACTGCCATCACTCAGTTAGTTAAAGTTATGAGTATTGACAATTAATTACATGATTAACAAGTATATTGAGAGCTATAGTTGTGGCATATACTTGTATGACACCAAGATATTGTGGTTGGAACAATTAGCTTTGTAACTATGAGGTCAAACAATCACCACTATGCACTGGCAATGTGGCTCGTCATCACTTAGCTGGAGATCAGCTGTTTATGGAGCTGATTTCTACGAAACTTGTCAATGATGATTCAGGACTAATAACTGACTGATGGTGATTTTGAGTGGTCTTCCCAGATGTCAATAGAATAAGGCTTGTTGCCATACAATATCACAACAATAACCACAGAAAGCCAAGAGGCTTAGTGATTCCTTGACTGTGGAATTAGCTAAATTTGTGTCATAAAAGTACTAGAAGACAATATATATGTCACACAGGGTTGAGCGAATGTCATCAAGGGGAACATAACAACCTAGTTTGAGCTTGATCAGACCGAACATGTCATACTAAGTGTGTTTAGAAAGTTTTCTCTAGATTAATATCATTTGCCCTCTGTTGACCTCAACCAAGCTCTGCCCTCTCCCACAAACATGAGGGTTCAACCTCCACCGAAATCAATAGGGTCCATATGTACTCATCATAGAGAACACACATTTTTACCTTGATTGATCGGACGAGGCTTGGGGAAGTTGGTGCGTTTACGAGGCTCCTCGATGGCTGACCTCTGACCTCTCCCACAAACAATATGGTTCATGTACTCATCATAGAGAACATACACACCAACAAAATTTGTGAAAAATATCAAATACCCCCCTCCAAAAAAAATGTAATTTAGACCTAAATGAACTCAGACATCCATCAAAATCAATAGGGTCTGTGAACTCATCATGGAGAACACGAGGTTTTAACTTTGGGGACTTGGCATATAAAACATTTCTTGAATAATTCAAAAATATTGAACACCCTACTCAATGGGGTGAAGCCGAGTTATGCGCATCTTTCAAGGAATCAAATTCGGCTGGTAGAATATTAACAGTTTAATCTTCCAACTTTTGAAAGCCCATACTTGTATTTAGGGAATAAACTGCAACTAGGAGACTGTTACTGCATGGGGAATGAACAGTTGAGACTCTAAATTTAGCTGAATAACGGAATAGGCGTAGCCAAGTTTGCTATTCAGCTGAATTGAATATAGAGTTTATTAACCAGTAGAGGTTGACCAGTTGTGGTTAATTCAATTTAATTAAATTTAAGTCAATTCTACAACTTCAAATCGAACAAAAAAGTGTGAATTTCAGCCAAAATTGCTGCTATTTCAGGCCCAGGCCGGAGACTTGAGCAAGTTAATAACAGTCAGAAGCTCATTTCTCAATGAGCCAATCAGAGAGCTGCTTCTATTTTTATAAGAGTTTCTAGGGAGTTACAATGTTCACTCATTGTTTTATGCCCACTGAACCACACTATACAGTGTGGGCTGTGGCCTATGTGGTTGCTATGTATTAATTAGGGGTTAATCAGCGGTCAAGCGTGGTTTATCTACAGGATAATGTACCTCCTGGGGTTATTGCCAGCGATGAACAAGAGCGCAGCTCAAGTGCATCCAGCGATTGGAATAACCCCGGGGAGTGCATTATCACATGGATAAACCACGCTAGACCATTTATTAACCCTGTTCATTCATACAATATGATTTCTTTTTCGAAAAAATATCAAATTTTTGTACCATGTTGTAACAGAAAATGACAGAAAGTATTACCCTGGGTCAAAAACAATGCACATACGCTAAATAAAATAACAACAGATTATTATTAATTAGTAGCGTTTTCATTATTACTAAACAACTAATTTTGAAGCAAAGACAATAACGAACAACTTGAACAACAACCTAATTAGTAATTGGGTAATCACACACCGACACATGAGAAAAAGGGAAGATATCTCGAAGGTCCGTTGATATGTAAACAAGTTTATTATTATCCATTGTCGAATTCAATAAAATAAATGTTGCTCAATTGCTCGTGTTAGAATATAACACCAAGTTCGAAAAGTGATTGAATGTCGCACCGAGGAATAAATAGCAAACATTTGTATAACAGTTTGCAGTTTTTGTAAGTGTTACTCTACCTAGTCCAGTTTACATGGCAACACCATTAGACCATAATGATCCAGTTGTACAACTGTGTAGTGCAGTGCAGTTTCATTGATTGTAGGCGCAGGCTAGCAAAGCTAGTCAGTCTTGGTCAGTACGTATGTGCACATACTACACAGAACAATACACGCTTGGCTATGCGCTTTGCATGATATTCGCGATGCGATATCGTTAAGCAGTAAACTAAGTCAGTAGCCTAGCCAGTGCGCATTGGAATTATGCTAGTGTATCGACCTAGCGGTCATTCATTTCTCTCAAACATAGGCTACGTCACGAAGCCTAGCTTATGCTAATATTTACGATTACTGGGTAGACGTTCACCGGGCCATGGACTCCATATTTTGTGAACATTACAATTTGCTATGGAATGTTATAGAACTAGGCTAGCCCAGGCCCATAGGCTACCGTTACGTCCGGCATACAAGCGAGTAACGAGTCCAGCAACACTACTGCTGTGAATCAAAATTGATTTGTTGACACCACTCTCAAGGAAAGCCTATGCATGAATAACATAACCTGTGGTTTAGCCTACTTTCTAATATAACTATAGCTTAGGCCTACGGCTGTGAATATAGCTAGCTGACGAGGTCGTTTTGCTTCGACCAAAATTTCATTCTTCATGGACCCGCTATTAGTATATTCATCCGCATGTGAATGGCGTGTATTGAGTGATTAGGCTGCCGTGCACTAACCGTAGGCTCATGCACGGTCAGCTGACAAAATTTGGCCAATCACATCCATGGATTATTATCAGGTATGGATGAACCAATCACTGTTCAATGCAACATCAGCAACAGACAGTCTCTACTTCTCCCTAAAATGCTAGGTTGGCAAGGAAATGTCCCAAGAGCATGACATGTTATTGCAGAATAACAGTCAATCATGTGACATGGATTTGCCAATCGGATACGCGGATTTCATCAAAACACGAAGATTTTGTAGAATAGCTAATATACAAATAACTAATGTTTTTAGGTGCAACAGTGTAAAATATTTCATGAATTGAAAGGGTGAACTCCATTTCAACGAGGCAAAGCTGAGTTGGATAGAAATTATTCTTCGAAACAGGAAAAGGTGCTACAAAAATGTTAGCTGTTAATCATTACCTTCTGAGGAATGTGCATACTCCAGGTGGGCAAACCTCACAAGTTGAGGCGGTAACAGCCAGCAGGAAATCGATGCTGTCATGTTGGTTACCATCATTCAGTTGGGGGAAGAGATCCAGGAAGCTGTCGATGCATTCTAGTCGAATGACATCACTGTAGGATGTGTCCAACGACTCCATCACTTGGCCGATCGAGTCAAGGATGGGAATGGAATGTTCACCCTTTACATCAGCGTAGGCATCGGTGACGCCTGATGATTTAAGTAGCATTATTCCCGCTGCCGCAAAGCATGTATTGCCTCTGTTTGGTACGCCCTGTGAGTAGTAGAAAATCATCAAATTGAGAAAATCAGACGAGAAATGAACACCCAACAAAACTGGAATGTGAAAATGTACTATCCAGTCCAGGCGCAGATCAAAAAAAAAATCCGCGACTGAAAGACATTTTGTGCTAGAAGATATAAATGCACACTAGATCACTATAAAAGGCACTTCTAAGGCCTCACAATAACTACTCAGACTGTGGTATCAGCTTACAGCGTTTTATTGGTCTCATTTCAAAACATTTTTCGTCCGTGAAAAAAAAAAGGCACATGCCCCTCTGTGCCCACCTGGATCCGCGCCTGCAATCTACAGCAACATAACTATGGGCTTGGTCAGGCTGATATTATTCTTCATTAGCTACTAATTACCCCCGAGGCGAAGAAGAATATCGAGCCCACATATGATGACATTTAGTGAACCCCATCCATTGACACACCCAAAGAAGCGGGAACTGTCGACAAACCACAATTAGTGTACTGTATATATGTAAAGTGGGACACAATAGTAACCAGGAAGCCCTGGGGCTTTGTGAAACCTTGACTCCAGAATTAGCTGGACGGGCTTCATAAAAGACAAACTAGAGACAAAGAATGTCACACACAGGATTGAGTGTATGCCATAATGGAGAACATACAGATTAAGTTTTAGCTTGATCAGTCCTAACACGTCATACTAAGAGTATTAATTTTAGATTATTAGCATTTGACCTCTGTTGACCTCATATGACTACCAACCTCTCTCAGGCACAACAGGGTTGTGTACCCATCATGAAGAATATACACACTGAGTTTGAACATAATTGGACCATGCAAGTATGACTTGACATGTTTATAGAAATATCAGAATCCCCATTCTATATATCTTCTACTCAAAAAGAGGTCAGCATGCCCTCAAAACAATAGGATCAATACTCATCATGGGGAACACACACACAATTTGAACTTGATGAGACCAGGCATGTGGGACTTGGTATGTTTTCGAGCTAAAGTTACCAAAAATATTGATTAAATTTCCTAAATGTCACCTAATTTGACATCAAACCTCTGGAAATCAATCAGGCCTGGATGTGTACGTGGGAAACATACATATCAAGTTTGAATTTGATCGGAGCAGGAATGGTGGACTTAACGTGTTTACAGGATTTCCAGAGTTTGAATTCTGGTGACCTCAGATGACCCTTTGACCTCTACCAATTCATTGGAAAGACTGGAAAATATAGATACTAATGAATCGAGAATGAAAACGCAATATATGAGCCTATGCATTCTTCAGATTGTCATATACTACGGCGTATACAGTTGCTGAAACGTCAGATGGAGACCACTCCTGGAATACATGGAAACATTCATTTGTTTGATGAAAAATTTATTATGTGGATGAACATATGTAAAATGCTATGTAGCATCCAAACTGAGTGTATTGGCACAACTTACTGTTGTAGTGGCTGTATCATTATTTTCTGGAGGCTCTTCGTCCACATCCGAATCCTGCAAGTAAACCGTGATATTAGTTAAATACTGCAACAATCACAATATTTCCAATTGAAAGGTTTCTCTTGGTGTTAACTGCATGAGAGAGACAGGAAGATAATTTTTCGGGCCTCTACTGCTGAAATTTGTGGTCATTTTTTTCGGGCTGAGAATTTTTCGAGCCTCTTTTGTTGAACGCACGTGGAGCGCGCAAAATTTGTGGTTATATTTTTGGGGCATGTCGTTAGAGCCCTCCCCCCCTAAATGAAATTGCGCTCCTATGCCTATGACCAGATGTTCTGGTATCAGCAGTAAATCCATAGTTCAGTTTCCATAGGACACAAATTAGGCCGTAGCTAGCATATTGCCTGGTGAAGCTGCTCTATACATACATTTCTAATATCAATTTCTCAGTATCCCATAAGTATTTTTTCAAATATTTTTCCAAATGGTTGGGTTGGCGGGCCGTATGGAACTTGTCGGCGGGCCGGACCTTGGCCCGCGGGCCGTAGGTTGGACAACCCTGGCTTATACAGTTCGGCATATATCCTGTTTGCAAGCAATGTGCATGAATGGACGGGCGGACGGACAGATACACACACGCCATAGTGACCAATAAGTCCCTCCTGAAATTCAGTTCAGGCGAGACAAAAATGAAACTGTATATAAAAGTGATCACAAGGGCAAGAGTGAAATGCAAAAAGTGATTAGAGCATATGTATTCTGCATGCCAAATAATGCAAACGATCACAAGATAGCTGTGATCTGAACTCATGCAAGAGGGGAGAAAGAGAGAGAGAGAGAGAGAGAGCAATAATAACACAGAGAAGAGCAGCCAAGCATGAGAGAACAACTGGAATGACCTTTAGTGGAAGTGCAAAAGCAACATCAGACAAATATGTGTGGATTGGCTATATTTTATTGAAGAAAGTCCATTGTATGAAATGTATGAACAACAAAATTGGTCCTGCCTGACTGCTTCCATTATCAGTCACCTCCTGCACAGTGAGACTAACAGTATGGGTACAAAAACATGAGCATACACCTGATCAGAGCACCAATGGTGCAGGAGCTGACACTGAATATTGAGCTTGTTGATACGACAGAAGGGATCAAGTGTGCAAATTCATCACATCAATTTACACAGCTAGCTGTAAAGAGTTTCTTGACGTAGCAAAATTGTTTGATTTTGCAGCGGAGGTTTGGGCCAAAGAAGTATCGAGATAAAAACATGTGGATCCCAAAGAAACCGGAGATATTACCATCATGGCCTAGTGCTCAATAAATATTACCACATCCAAACAATGAATACATATTGCCATCTGACAATAATTTGATGGATGCTTTACTCAAAGCACGATGATGCGTTTGAGTGCCTCAACACACATTTCTTCCATAAGAACAGATGTCCGACTATATATTTCCTCAGCTTGTTACTTAAAAATGCCTCCCTGGAAGTTTCACCTCACAAATCGCTCTAATTGCGAAGAAATGAGCCTGGAACTGAAAGTTGGTCGCTGGACAAACTTTCAGAACCAAACATAGCACTACATTTACTAGTAGTAGTTCTGCTACATTTTCCTGTTAGAACCTGTTTTGAAGAATATGAGCTAGTTTTTGTTTGCGATTTTTACATTGGCATGCATTATCGACCTCTCTATACCCTTTATTTGGGTTCATTTTGGGCTCACAGTAACATAACTGTGACAAAACTAGTAAAAAAACACATCGTCTTGCTTCAAGCTCAATCATTCTGTACTGATAATAATATCAGACAAGGATTTTTTTCCCTTCAATAAAGCATTCCTAACTTTTTGCAATAATTGTAAAATAATTGATAGCTCTAATCAGTTTATCTATCGACCATTTTTCACTGGTAGGTCTACAGAGCCAGGCTATACTGTCAAACTCAAAGGCTGATAACATGATGGCACATTACTTCTAATCAATGCATAGTTGATAGGGTGATGAAAAAAATGGCAACCCTGATCCAAGCTAGGTTGGCCAACAAAACTGCATACTGATTGTGTAACTCAGCTCCTACCAAACAAGCAGTATGTACTGTAGACTGTGACCTAACATTATTTCATATTGATGATTCATGGATAAATATAGTATAGGCCTTTAAATATTATAACTCCAAAGCAGTGGAGTGACTGTTGAAAGTGTCCTGGCAGAATTTGTTAGGTTAGCGACTAGGTCATAGATCATGGAGGTCAATAAAAGTTACGTAATGATGCTGGCACACAGTTTGTCAATGTACACTTTGAGCACAAACCTTTTCTTTGCGATATTAGCAGACCTTTTGGGCTGCTTGTATTTCATCATGATAAAAGTGGGAATAATTCAAAATTTTGCAGGGAAGTGGAGAAATATATTACTTGCCCGAGTCCCTCTAGCAGCTATAGTACACCCCACAGTTGCAGTAGGCCTATGCATAGTCCAATTTCACCGTCTGCACAGCCGAGAGTTATTCTAAGCAAACTCACTGGCATTTGCATTAGCTATCTGTACAAGCCAATACTTTTGGATGATTTGTCGATATTTGCCAGAATGGCCAATAGATGATCTGGGATCAAATATCCATGTACATCCGAAAGGGACTGCTATCACAATGTTATCATGGTGAGCTTGCAACACTGTAACATGAAATGTGTATGAGGAGTAGCATTTTGAGTGATTTCATATATGGGTTCTTTTTTATTCAGGTGCCAATCGGTGACATGCTATTTTTGGCACCAAATTTATGGATCATAACATTTTGGGTGGAAAGCAATTTATTTTAAGGTTGATTT
>JAODUJ010654890.1:0-13899 GCA_027564615.1 Psolus chitonoides | reverse complement strand
ATGAGTGATGTAAGTAACGTTAGGCTACAAATACTGCAGGCCTAGGTTTATAACGGCTGAGTTTATTCACTCTTCGGATAATTATTAAATCGATTAGGCCTACAGCTGGGCCTATATATATTAAAGTCTTACGTAACCTTTCTTCTATTTCGACGAGATGACATCGTTGTTATTTATAACTTCTTGCGCCATCTACGTTAGTTGCTTCGAGAACTGGTATGACAGGTCTCAATGTGTTTGCACTTGTCCGATGACGTCATTCTTGTCGAGACTGTACCTGTCTGCTCAATGAAACCCGTCTGAGCAAGTTCGCTGACGTCATTATTTGACTCACATTCCAAGAATAGACGTGATATACGATTTGGTTGTTTACAAAGAACTCGGGTTGCCAAGGTCGCTTCGCGAAACTGCCGAATCTGCCAATTTCCACTCAAAGTTAAAGTGTCTTTCGAAAGTATAATAATAGTCCATAACACCCCCATGAGGGGTTGGTCCCCTTCTAACTCCGCTGGGATTTCACCCCCATACCCCTGTCGCCGCACCACTAACAAATCCGATGCTGCGTCGCTGCCTATAGCAACAGTCTGTTAATCACGTGCTTAGTCTGTAATCACTTTTGTACATTAGAATTTAGTAAAAATTGCCATCATTAGGTAAGTGTTCAAATTAATCAAGTGATATGACACCTCTACGTAGGCTATATTAAGTACGTCCCCTACCTTACATATTTACATGCTCGTCATCAATATATAATATGGCTAAACAGAACTAGGTCAAATATGGTCGAAATTTACCACAAATGCATTTTTTCGTCCGTCTTCTGTCAATAATAGGCCTAATCTTTTTCAATTTTCGAATTACACCAACGTCAATACAATAGATTGATCGAACCACGTTTACCGAATTTTCTGATCAATGCCATCTAACTTAATTAAGAATAAAAGGTATAGAAGGACACTTTTGTCCCTAGAAAGGAAACATTCCTTTTTATATATTTTTTATTTAAGTGCCTGCTATACCTTAATTACTTTATCGCTCCAAATCTAACTAACCGAAGTAAGCCTACTGGTATTCCGGCCATGGTGTTGGACGCGCTGGGCTGAGTAATCAAGAATTTCATGGTTATTTTGTTTCTATGTGGAGCGAAAATAACCTCTATGTCCGTAAATCGGATATAATTAATCATCCTGTCCATTTCACCGACCATCTTAGACAGTTAGATCAGCTAATTATCTCTAAAACTAAGCGACATATGGCGTGTAGGTCCAATGTGATTTAATTAGCCGCAAATTATACTCACACAAAAGCCGTAACGATCGACACAACGAAAGAACATCCTATTTTATATTACTGTATTTGTTATTACAAGAACAACTGAAATCCGCAACTTTGTATGTCAATGCATGTTGTCATCTAATTTTGATTTACTGACCAGGACTTGTTAGGCTAATGGTGGTTGAACATAATAATGGTCGGCAACTTGATGAACTATATTTAGTAAATTGGCCGGGCGTATCCCAGATCAAAATTCTTTTTCTTTCAATTATGACAGCAAATAGCATGCACAGTGAAACGTAAATATGTGAATGCTAAAATAAACAAATTGCTAGTTCTGTGAAAACATATTAGTCAGGGTATGACAAATTCACAATTAGTAAGTTCACCACAAAAATTCTTCATTTGTTTGTAAGCATACGGCAATATTTTAGGGAGGGACTCAAACTTCTTCAACCAACGTTTGAGACAGGTTAGTTGATTCTTGCCGATATTAGAAAGGCTGGTTTTTTGGCCAACTTCATGCACCATACATGCTGCTTTTACCGATATCTGGATGGGGTGGGTATAACGAATATCACATCCATCCCCTCTAAAAAAAACGCTTTTCATGCCCTATGAAGCGATAAACTCAAATATTTCAAATGTATCACTTCTGATGTCATTTTGAGTTTTCGCAACGTTACAAAGTGTGAGTTCCAATAAACTCACTTTAAGTACAAAGCTCTGAAAAACCTTAGTTATGCCGGCACTCCTAAAGGCTATGGCTGCGAAACCTGAAAAGTAAATGACAGTGATAACAAGAAGTTGGACACTTTTCAGTTCCACTGCCTCAGACGATTGCTCAAAATGAGGTGGACTCATGTAATCTCCAACGATGACTTACTCAAAGTAACAAACATGAAACGAATCAGTGATGAAGTAAAGTTAAGGAGGTGGAACTAGATTGGGCTTGTGCTGAGGATGAATGATAGCAGCCACTGCATGGCAGCAATGTCTCGGGCACCAGAAGGAAGCAGAAGGGTTGGGCGCCCAAAGACTACATGGCGACTCACAGTGGAAAGAGAAAGAAACTAGGGTGGAAGACATGGACAGACGCCATACACGTAGCCAGAGACAGAAGACGATGATAGGGAGACTCTTGCAACCTCATGGGCCAGTGGGTCCGGAGAGACTAGGTGAGGCGGGGTGGTCAAAGTGTGAGGAATGCTACTTTAATCGCTTTAACTAAAATACCATTCAGGTGTCAATTTACACAGTAATAAAGTATTTTACTATGTACTTTTTTATGTGCTACTGAAACATATACTGATATAATAACTGTAACTCTTTTATGATTTGGAAATTTATGCACGGTGCCAATCATATGTAAGATAACTGACATTGATATTATCTTTGAGACAATGTGGGCAATTCACCACGCTCAATGTTTGTTGCTCATTTTCATGACATTATCGATTTTATCTCAAGGTATTCTCCCCAGGATTACCATACTATATAGATGAATCTGAAATTCTATCACAAATCTTCGGGATTTTCTCTACTCTGCTGTTTACCTCAAACTTTATATACCAAATTATCATCACCTGTGATAATTTTTCTTTGCCTTGTTTGCATGTTTGACAAATTCTGAGAAGCCTCTTTAATATTTATTTAATTCACTCAAATTTACCAAACAGTTCGACGACGCTGTAATCCGTCATTGTACTTTCCACTTTTGGTCCAAGAGGAATTTGTTCTCGGTACATTCGTGGTTTTGTCGGTACATGTGTACGCTTATCGGTAAATTTCGCCTCCCCCCTCTCCCCACCCCCTTCGACCTCCTAGTCACGCTAGTGATTACAAGGTCTATTACAAAGTCAAACAACTTCCCCAATATCATGTTACGTGTAATCATAAACGAAGGATGCATACTATTGCAGATATATATTTGATTACCAAGATATATTGATTGCCATTTCATTATATCGTTGCCTCCATAATTGAAAAAACAAAAAACAGCATCACGATTTCACGTCTGGTGTGAAAATGAGCACATGTATGGTTGCCAAATGTGACAAAAGCCATAAGCCTATTTTTATTAATATTTTCACCAAATCCGTTCACAGATCGCTTATTCAATAATCGATGGTGCACTATTATTCGCACCGATTGTTTATTCCAATAATCTGCAGAACTATTGGAAGTAGATCTGGTGCATGTCAGGTCGACACAATGGATAGAAGGGGCGAAAAACCGAATATTTTTGAATTATGGATGTTTGTATGTAAATAATACAGCATTTAAAACTAGCAACAAAACTAAAACCTTTAATAACTGCAGGTTTCAATGTAGATTACCATAGTTCATTGACCCTATCAGGCATTCGGGTGTGATTACCACCCCCCCTCTTTATCTGGCCAAGCCGAGCTCAGATCTGCGAGTAGCGACCGCGAATTTCGGGCATGGGGCTGCAGAGGCGCTGGGCGTGACGCTGCTGGGGTGTGGCACACGCCGTGTTTCAGCCATTGTCCCACCAGACCCCAACTTATTAAAACATTATCCTAACTTCTAACAATAAAGAAAATTTGGCTGAAACACGTGATACTACACAGTGATATAAACACAACTCGATTTAACTGAATTTATCAATGAAATGCAAACGTAGCTGTGAGCATTTTTCACAATCCACAATCCAACAACCCTATATTTTGTGCAAGTTACCATCGGTTCACTTTCGTTCAAAATGGACTAGACGTTATTCATTCGGTATACCTACAGTATATTATACATCAACCGGGTGTGATGTTGAGGGTGGCACAACGGAGATGAATGATGTAGGCATAGCGCCCGCGCTCACCTATTCTATTCCGCCATAGCTCTAGGAGCCGTCGACGTTCAATTGATTTTTTTCATTCAATCGAAGTTTCGGCTGATAATCTGAGGGAGTGAGGGACGCCACTATTCTTCAGGTTTCCCTACTCCAAACTTTCAACGCTGAGTACCTAGCAAAACGGCAGTAGGTACCAATGTTTAGGTCTTTGGCTAACTGACCAGGTCGGGGATTCGAACCTAGACCTCCCGGGTGCTTGGCGGATGCTCTAACCACAAGGCCACGACACCGTTAATAAGTATTACAAATTGATGTTATTTAGATCCGACAATTTCGTGATCAAATCATATTAGAAAAGACAATTGTTTCGTTTCGTAAAACATCAAACTGACAACTCAGGAATAGATGCACTACACGTGCATACTGCATGCACAGCAGGTCTACCTAACCTGATTCTGAATTTCTCGCGTCAACTGATGTCGCAACCTTTCAATGGGCAATTATAGGGGAAGTTACGTCACAATACTGGAATGACGTGTCACTGTTGAGCACGAGAACGAGGCCGCTATCGTTCCCATTATAGTTTTCATCCCCCTCGCGGGGTCTGACTCTGATCCGTCCCGAAAGAGGGATCACAATTGCGTTCTCAGACGCCGAGGCCGCAAGCGTTCCCATTACAATTTCAATCTCAGACCCCGGGTGCGTTCTCAAGTGAGATAACGTCCTATGTCTCATCCGCCGTGCTGGTTTCTAGTACGTTCCATACCTCGCTATTACATCATTCGCATGAGCATATCGATCAGACGGATGTTTATTCGGGGAATTCTTTGTGTTACCTTTAATTGACCAGAGAAATCTTAGATTTCAGACTTTATCTAATATGTACCCACAAGGGAACAAGATCACCGTAACGTATACAACAATCATTAAATAAGATGTCTGGCATTACACTTTTAGATAATTATGCTCGATATGTGGGTCTCTATACTAAAATGTAAACCACATTTAACAATTAGGCGTTCCACTAAAAAAATTATTGATTATTGAAATACTTTTCGTTATTCCTCAGAAAGTAGTAGATGGCCCAGGCCAGGATTGCCATTTTGTCTTTTCACGACCAGATGTATAAAATACATGAAAAATGCTACCACAATTTTAGTACTTCGTTTGTTTTGCCCGTCTCAAAAATGTTCGAATTTTACCTGAAATAGTCCTTATTTGAGCCACATTTTGAGCCGAAAACTCGGTCCGGCCGAAGTTGGCAGTGAACATTTCAAGATGTGGCCGTGTGGATTCACCACTGTCTGGCAACCCTGTACATGGCCTCCAGTATACCAACGAAAGTATTCTATGACAACATAACGACATCAATGTATGCCAGTGCCAGATACTATTAGAAAGGATCCTGTGCGTCATTATCGACCCGCCGGTTACATTAAGGAATTGACCGTAATGTATACTTTCAGACTGTATTATTGGTCTTCCTATTTTCGCTACTTCCTGTTTACGGTAGAACATTTTCCTATTCGAAATCCAGTGATATGTTCCTCTGTTGAGAGGCCATCTCGGATTTGATACCGATAAATTTGGAGGAACAATTATTGGTTTTACTTTCTACCTGATTCGGTTGATAAGTATACGTAACCCAAATGAATGTTGATAACCACAAATCTAAAATGCTTGAGACACTGAAATTAATGATCGATGATATTTTTTCTCCTAAAGCCTCAGTGAGCTAAAAACTCTGTGCCAGAGCCTCCGAGCTAAAGACTCTGAGCCAGGGGCGTATATATGAGTCATGGAGTCAGGACCCTCCAACTAATTGACTGACGCCTCGCGTTTACCCCCTGACCCCCTCACATTTGAAAACATATCTACGCCTATTACTCTGAGCTAAAGCCTCTGAGATATTTGCTTCTGAGAGAAAGCCTCTAAGCGAACGCCTCTAAGCGAAAACGGTCCTCAATAAATTCAATGGGAAATTAACTTCAACGTATTTCATGTAAGAAAACTTCCGTTCAGGCTCTTTGTCGGTAAAACTAAAATAAACTCTTATAAATGGATATAAACATAAATATTTTCATATTTCACTAAGCGATAATTAACATCAACGCTTTGATTCAAATTGTCCATTGGTAATTTAATAGTTTCAGGGACGTTCGAAGCTCGTTCCAGCAAGTTATTTTCATAGTTTCTCGTAACTCATTCATGCTATCAGGGTATATACGGGGCCTTGAACTTCAAATTAAATATTACTATACAAAGACCCATATGAATATTTCTTCGAAAGCCTACGTGTTGTTGCGACAAGAGAATTAACAGGAACATTATAGTTTATTTTTCATAATACTTGTCATATCCTTCGTGCGATACAGATTCGATGAAAGTACCAACTTATATTATAACTACCGGTACGTGCTACATGCTTCTTTCAAAACATTGTTATCGAAATGCACGTATATTCGTTTAGAGGCCAGTGGCTGAATTAAGTGTGTCTGTATTGTGTATGGAAAATAAATTGCATTTTCTTTTATTTAGAACGGAACATAAGTGGAAGATATTAGAGAAGGGATAATGGCGTAGACATAGGTAGACGATGTGGGCAACTTGCCCATACATGGAAATGTCGGGGCACATTGCGCAGGGAAAAGTGAAAGAGGAGAGGAAAAAAGAAGAAAAAGGATGAAGAAAATATATGGAAATGAAAGGAGAGGGGGAAGAACTGGCACTGAAAAAATGGAGCCAAGAAAAAGAAAACAAAGCCGGATAAAAGTGATAGAAGATCTAAAGAACTAAACTGAATGAATATGAGAAGCCTAAAGAGGGGCAGGGGAGAAAAGTGGTAGACGAAAAGAAAGGGGGAAACAAGGGGAAGAGAGTTTGGAAATTATTGAAAGGGACATGAGTCGAAGAAAACGAAAGTGAACATCAAGAAGGAGAAGACCAGTGCGAAATGGAAAGATGGTGGTATGGTAGTATGAAAGAGACAGAGGATAAAGACATAGGGAGACCGGGAGAAAAGGAGACTGGAAGAAAGTAAGTCCAGCAGAAAGAAGGCAAGGAGAAAGGGAAAAAAGAAGAGAAGAGAGAAAGAAACAGTCTATAGAACGTGAGATCTGAAGAGGAATATGGGAAGAAAATTGGGAACCTCTAGGAAAGAAGAAGGGACTATGGGCTACCCCGACCGCCTCCTCCGTGGATTTTTGGAAACTTACCCATAGTAGAATCGAGGGAATTCACCATATATGTACGACAGAAAAGCATGCCGGTGAACTCGCGAGTGATGACCCAGTCAACCGGTCAACCCAGATGCATGATATATGCACTAGCAAGTGATTTAGAATCCATATTTGAGGACTGACATGTTTGATGTCATCACGTATTGGGAATATGGAAGCATCGTCCTGGATTTATGGTAGAGAACAGATGCATGCAAGGACTTGCTCATAGGTCATAGAAAACAAGGAATTTATTTAAATACGTAACATATTTGACTGTTTTCGCTTTTAAATCACCAGCACCATTACGACGCCATTCGAAACTAGGAAAGGTTGTCAGTCATTTAATAAAACTATACTGAAGATAAACAATATCTTACAAAAATAAATAAATCATTGGCATTGAAGGAGAATTAATAGAAGTGTATGATAAACTTCCCAAATTTGTATCCAAAAATATTGTTTCCTCCCCGAGTTATATGTATTTGAAACTCAACAAAGGGCGCTGCTATTTTCGCCTCAGATGAATGATAACAGACGGTAGTATGGCTTAAGTCGGATTATGATGTCAAAAAGCCCTTGTCGGCAGGAATTTGAAGTATATCTTTGTTTTCTTTATCAATAATTTCCACAATTGCACATACCAATGTACACCTCTTGTGTTGAATCACTGAAGTGTGTCATGCAAAGAAAAATTAATATTAATTTGATTTGAATTGATGCATACGTTTCTAAAATGGGCCCTATTTTACAACACATTGTAAAGAAAAACAAAAGCTTTTCAATTACAAGAGGGCAGGTGACATCACGATCTTTATCAAAATAGCAGCGCCCTTCTTGATTTTTATGTTTTTTTTTAAATTGGAATATCTCGGAAAGTAAACAATATTTTGGGATGGTATTTGGTGAAGATGTTCACCACATGTTACACTCTCATTTAACTTTATTATTTCATTTTGGAAAATTCAGATTTCAATTCTCTTTTAATAAACACTGAGAGTGAACTTGCTGACATAACCTTAATCAGTAATAGTCACGTCCAGAACAACGAGTCAAAGGCGTTGTGTGCTTCATCGATAACCAACATAACAAAAAAGAAGGGCTCGAACAACATACATATTGAACATTTTACGACAATGTTTAGGTTTTCATGCTTTTCCAAATGACGTAACGTAAACAGAATGAGAACCACACAACTGCTAACAAACATTACTATCGCCTATTCAACTGGCCATGCATCATACCATTTATTTTTAACTGTACAGCAGTACAATTATATTGAGAACAATATGCAAAATCGGCAATATCAATATTGCTGTTTTATTATGAAGCCACAGTTCTTAGAGTGTCTGTATATCTACAAAAAAAGTTCAACCTTGGTATAGTCTGCATATAACGTCGTTGTGTTAGATAACCCCATACTACCATCGTTACCTCCAGCAAAGTGTGTCAAAATCAGCAATGAATTCATAGGTTGATCGTTTAGGGCTGAATACCATACACTGATGATATCTGCGCATGCAAAGTAGGCCTACTGGCCTTTTGTTTTGTCTAATGAGGTTATCAAACACTCTTTTACCTGGAACGCATGGAGGGAACCAAAGTTTGCCTCAAACCAACTTTATACTTCGTTAGCCCACGAAGAGGCCGGTCTCATTAAGCCACTCTCGTTCTGTAAAATTATATACCATCAACAGATTGCGAATAGAACATAACAACAACCCTGCTATGGTCTTCCGACATCAGAGGTGCTTCTACAAGCATCACTCATTACCCATACATGATGCAGAACTATTTCAAGGCAATACTTCGACCTCGGCCGACAAAATCACAGACCCTGTACAGTGGCCCATCCGAAAACAGACCGGAGATTTATTCTTATACCCTGAATACCAGCAGTTGATTTTATTGCATATATATTCTTCATTAAAAGAGCTGTATTTGCTATCGAAGGGTTTTGAGATGTTTATTCTACGATGGACATTTACGGCTTGTTAGTAATACTGACGGTGACGCCTGTGTGACGTAAGGTTCTCCAAAGAAAATTTCCAAATGCCCATGATCGTGATTGTGATCGTGACAGTGATTGCAAATATGTTACGTGACAGATGTGTGTTCAATCACAGATTTATTGTGTCAGTTTGTAAAACGTTTGACGAAAGCAGAGTCACTAACATCCATAACATAAACGTAGTGTAAATGCCATGTTCAACAAAGATATAATATTCAGACATTTATAACAATGAGCACCATCAACACAGTAAACTGACCGGAAAAAGACCACCCCTCTAGTATTGTTACTTCTATGATTGCACCAGAAACTAATATACCAGTATACAAGTAATTAATGTTTATGAGTGCAATAGAACGAATATTTTCATTCGTTTAAAGATTGAACGTTCCATTCAACGAGGCGAATCCGAGTTGAATGGAACGTTCAATCCTTCAACGAATGAAAATATCCGTACCGTGGCACGAATGAAAAAATATTCATTATTTGTTTTATATAACACCTGAGTAGATCTTTGTCATTTGGTTGGAGGATAATAGAGGATATGAAACAATACAGCGCGTACCTAATGTCAAATGTTGCCATGCAGTATAGTCAGCGTGGATTAGAACGGATCGAATAGTACCACAAATACGGCCGTTGAAGAGTATATTTATTGAAATGGCATGTGACTAACAATCCTCCAATCAAATTAGGAGAATTTATTGAGGTGTTATATAATACCACAATAAAGATGTATAGAAAGAAAGAATATCCTCTAGCAGTCAAGTTAATGTTGTGATTACCATAAATATTTAGGATGTACCGTGATGACCCAGTGTTACAGTGAACATAGAAAAGAAGGAATTGCCCCTCGTTAATGTTATGATCACAATACTGATCAGGTTTTACTGAAGGGTTATTACAAAAAGTTGAAAAACCTGACTAGAACAAAAAAAATACATTCGTGAAGAAAACAAAGATTAAAGATTTAAACTACTAGTATTACAACTAACGAGCATATACAAAAAAAATACACCTCTGTATATGTCGTTCATGGTTACTGTAAAAATTTGATGTAATAAACTAGTGTTATATAAAACACAACCTATATAGATAATATGACTCTCATGAATGGTATAACTGTAGTAGGATGTTATGAATGACTGTGACAATAATTGAACATCAATAAAACAGAAAGAATACACCTCTTGTCAAATTTTATGATTACAGTATAAGGTTAGGCTGTAATGAACGAGTGCATGTTACAATGAACATGTGATTTCTGGTACTAGGAACCAGTTTTACGCTGTCCATGTATCAAAAAAAAGAATACACATCTCGATAGTGTTGTGAGTACCGTACAGGGATGGGATCTTATGAACGAGTGTTACCAATGAACACGTATCGAAAAATGAGATACCCTCTTGATAATGTTGTATATGCCGAATAGTACCATAATGTAACGTGGATATGTATACAAGAAACATGTATATAGAGAAAGAATACTCCTTATGATTACAGTAACATTTAGAATGGAATGGAAGAATGCTATAATTTACGTAAATGTCCAATAATGTACATTAATACCCGTGATCCATGAGTTCCACACACGCATGTGTACTATAATTTTAACATTTCAAATTACCCTCCTGAGACGAGGTAATTGTTGCGAACTAAATGCAGCCTTACTTTGGCTGTTTGGGACAATCGGTTGTCCGTCTGTTCTTTGCTTTTCATTGATGCTATTATTACCGGATGCCTGTGAATTCTGGCACGGTTACTTAGTACGGTATTGAAATGACTCCAGGGGACAGTTACTGTATCTAGGCTCACGGTAGCCAGTAGATTAATTAAGTTATAATAAGTGGCTGTGTACTTTCTTCCTTTTTAGTTAATAACGAATACTGAGAGGCGAAACAAGTAGACGCAAGTAGTTTCTTTATGACCTGTCACGGTCATGTCGCAGGATCAGACATTTGCAAAAGCCGGCGGGGAGAAACCTTCTTAAAGGACAATATTAGCAACTTCCCTAGTCTAATTGACACACAAATAACATTAACAGTGTTATAGTTCCTGTATGCAGTAATGGAACTAATAGTGGTAATAAATGGTGTTGAAATACACGTCTTAAAACATATATGTTACAAATATAGGACGAAACATTGCAAAACAGTACTTAGATATATTATACATTTTGCGTTGAAATTCGCTGTTGAATAGACCCATGGTGATTAAACAGGCATTGCGCTCACAGTTCATCGACAGGGTTTCCATGTAGACTAATGATGGCGCTATGAGCATATCGAGAATCATTTTGGGGATTTAATGACGTGCATGTAAATTCATTGAATGAGACCCCATTATTCATTGGGCGGGATCCATCTGGAGGATATAGGCTACGTGTTGTCCACTTGCGCAGAAGACAATTTCACAATAACAAAGAGACCTTTTGTTTCTGAACATTTCATTCCAGTTATATTGTATATGAAGGAGATCAAACGCGTTCCAAACGTCATAGTGCTCATCAAGTACAAGTACGCCAACACCATAACAGTTCGTCATACACCGCCCAAAGTTGCAATAGTCCATTTCATTATAGGAATATATATTGAGTACTGCGATGGTAACAACATTTTCAGAGATGAACATTGAGAGGCATATGTTATTTTTCGCGAATCACCATAGATGAAGCAGTACATGTATTTCAAATTAGCCTAAATCTTGAATCATTTCGGTGACCTTCAAGATAAACATTAAGAAGACGTTATCAGGGAGCTAAAAATAACTATCCATGGATATATATCCTCAGTACAGTTAGTTATGATGAATGTTGTGTTATAGCAATAAGGAAGTTTGTCATAAATACACATATATAGGCTTATATATATATATCGCTTTGTCAGTTACGCCACAGCTGTATTTAGACAATCTTTAACGTATAAACTGGTCATAGTCCTTTTTATATAGATAGTAATACGATATTATGGTATGTTAATACAATCTACATAGGCTACACTATGATATAACATGGTACACATGTCATATGATAGGCTGCATTTTAATGTTACAAAGAGATGTATAAAGCACGTGGATCCTAATAACCAACGTAGTAACTGTATAATATTCATAAAGCCAGAACATAAATTATGTATCTTAAAATCAAAAGTCAGGCATAAAGCTAGTCAACATGTCGACTTCCACAGTATTAGTGAACAGAAACCTCCGGTGATCGGTTTTCAAGTATAAAATAGAGCAACTAATTCTCTTCGAGAGCTCTCGAAGGCGTTCCAAGGTTTTTTAACACTCAACTCTGGTTCTGAAAGGATACTTTATCTGACCATCCATCGAAATTTGGCGCCGAATAAAAACAGATATTTTTCGATAAAACCCACGTGATGCTTCACGATAATCTGTAGTGTGGGGCGTAAAAAAAGGTCTCAATTATCATGTTTATCGGAATCGTACGCGCATGAAAATAAGCACCCAACGAAGGGCACCAGAACTTGTGGAAGTAGTTTAAGGTTAAAGATCTGAGAACGGAAAATTTGCATCGTCATTAAAGGAACAAGAAAGCTAAGTTAAGAATGATGAAATAACATAAGCCTGATCGAACGATGAATAATACATTCAATGCACTTACGTGCCACTTACTTTGGTATTTAACAGGAAAACATAACGCTATTAAAGCCTGAAACTCACTTCCAGCCATAGAATACAATTGTTAACAGTCTAACAGTTGTGATGTCAAGATTATCAGGAGAGAAAAAAGTGTCTTGCTTTTTTAGATAAATTTCTAAGCAGAAGTCTCTTTCAGTAGAATCACAAAGATGAAGAGCTTTGAAGATTGGGTCAAACCAAAATTAGCCAACGTTTTTCAAATACTAGTTGTGTTTATATTTATAAACGTTGTGTTACACTATAAACACCATTTGGTGTTCAAAAGCTGTTACAATTTATAAACGCCTCCATGTGTTTATTTTTAAATGCCCCGATGTGTTTAAGTTTTATAAACACTGTGTTTAAGTGTCATAAACACTGTGTTTAACATAAACGCGTCAATGTGTTCAAACATAAACGTGTCAATGTGTTCGAAAGCTGTTACAGTTTGGTGTTCATGTTGGTGTTTAAAACTAAACACTTCCTATTTACAGTGTATATAGTGCGTGGGTGAATAGTTCGCATTCTCTTAAAGACTTGGAACAGTCACGCCGAAGTGAACATCGACCGCGTGTACCGGGAACGCAACAGCGTGCGTACGTACATGTGCTATAATGTGCATCACTACAGCGGCGGCTGGTCATAGGTGCAATGGGTGGGGGTAATTGCTTCTCCGAAAAACTGTTCACATGATGTGTTATTTAGGCAAATTTGAGCCATTTCATCACTATGACTTCATGACTTTGCCCCATCCAAACATCGTATTTCCCCCCTCAAACAACGACACCCTCTACCCAGTCTACTGCATCACTATCAACCATACTAACAGAGTGGCCCGTTGGGATGAGTATTCCCAACCTTGTACCGTATTTCATACCTAAATAACTTTCATAATAATGGTGAGTATACCTATTGCAAACGTTTACACAATTTTACAACATACC
>JAODUJ010654889.1:0-20566 GCA_027564615.1 Psolus chitonoides | reverse complement strand
AAATGAGGACCATCGTTCTTCCTGACCTTTTGTCTACTAATCTAAACTATAAACTAAATTCCAACGTGGCTTAATCGAACATATTGGGTAATATTTGTACATTACAGCTATATAGGCCTAGTAGCCCAACAGTACGGCCTGATCTACCGGAAATTTATAGCCAAATTTAAAGTTTAAGATCAAATAGTTCTACAATGATGAACAATAATCGTGTTTCCAATCATAGTATCGCCCGGGGTCAGCTTTTCAATTCACCGCAAAACAAATCTCGTGCACTAAATATCCTAACCTAGGCCTACGTGATAGGCTATAAGCCTACATACATGTCTGGTCTCAGGCCGTACTATGCGCAGTCCTAAATTTACTAAATTCGAAAGTTTTAATCTGGACAAGTGTACTCATTCAATGATCGATCTATGCCTGACGGCTCTACAAATAACCTGTACAATACTCACCTTTAAAACATGTGTCCTTCTGTTTACTAAAGTATCTAAATTACTAAATTATTAATTACTAAATATTTAAATAATAATTAATTTAATTACTAATTACTAATTACTTATTACTAATTACTTTTTAATAATTACTAATGACTTTTTACCAATTACTAATTACTAATTTAGTTACTAATTGATTAATATTAAAATGACTAATTATCTAAATTACTAAATTTACTAAATTACTAACTTATGTTTTGTCCACATCTAACGCAACTTTGTTCATCGCCATTTCACTACACTGACACAAATTATGTAATGTACTTCATAGGCTACTACGTCATACCTACACCAGTAACCGACCTCCCGAGGCGGTTACTTTTTCTACTCGAGTGTGACATTTTAGTGACGTTTTGAGGAGCCGAATGGTTTCTTTGCCTAACTCGTATTAGCCTATTGAATCGACTAAAGGAGCCGAACGCACCGTATATATCGATATCGTTAGGTGACGTCACTCGTTGCAAGGTCACTATTGGCTGGTAATTCGAACAGGTGAAGCGGTCAAACGGGATGAAAAGTCAAACCAGATTAGTTTGTCGGGACGACAAATTATTCATGAGGTATTAATTAGTCAATCACTCATTAATTAGGTGCTAATGGTCAGACTAAGACACAAATATAGGCTAGTTCTATGCACAGGCTATCATATAATGCAGAAACACTTAGGCATATTTGTTTACAAATTTTGTTTCAAAACGGACGAGGAACGCAATTTGTCAAGTTAAGTAACAATCGACTGTACGTTGAGAATTCCAATACCGATACTTCATTTTCGATCTAATTATATATTTTTGAATAAAGTAAAATTGATGCAGCTCTAAAGTCCGTATAATTTAGCACATTCATCTTTAGCCTAATCACTTCAGCTAAGTTAAAGCGTCGTTGTTCATCTATGACAATAGTCAGCAGGGGTGGCGTGGGGGGGGGGGGGGTGTTTTTCCCCATTGTTCACCTGGGAAATAATTATCGTACACTGATAATTCAGGTATTTTGCACGATATGTAGCCTCAAATTGCATCTCCGGACCATCGAATATTTTAAAAAATCAAATGGGGCAGGGGACCCTTGGACAGCAATCTGTAACCTTCCAAATAAGTCCCGTTTCGTACATCTATTTGCATGCCACCCCCTCATCCTTTGGGAAAAGGTTCCTACAGGCCTGGTCAGTCTATGGCAATGATTTACATGAAGGGATTGTTTTCTCTAGAAACTCCAGAACATGTCTAAAATAAGTCGAGAATTTTAGGTGCCAAAAGCTGTGAGTTATTACTTCCTTGTTTGCGTCTAAGTTCCCGTCTTCTTGCTCCACCAATGAATCTCACTGGAATTCATGTCGTCGTTTTCAGTCGTATAAATCAGTGAAGTGCTGACATTAACGCAATCTGCCACTTTAAATAACCTTACGTTAACAGTTAGCCTTCCAGTAGGATGTCCGATGTTCAAATGTTACCTTCAAACAGCTGAAAAATAAGACCCTGGTCTACATCTGGGGATGATAAAATAGTCACATTTTACCCTTTTTGGCGACCCATAAATCGAAGTCAGACGAGGGGCTCAAATGATTATGCAAGGACGACGCTTCTGAACATAAGCTGTTCTTATCTCTCTTGTCTATCTCTCTTGTCTAACATTCGAAAGGACAAGTGCGGTAAAGAAAAACATGTTTCTCATTCCCGCCCGCTCGTGTTTTTACCGCCCTTTTTTCTACACTTTCAACTATTGAACCCAAGAGTGGGGAAACACACTGTAAAATCACGAGAACGTAACAATTTTGAAGCTTGAAGACTAACGGTTAATATTCCACTATGGAACGCATCCTAAATATTCACTTTATGTATGTTTTAGGCGGAATAAAAAACGCATAGACATATACTTAGTATAGTTCCTCGTTCCTGCCCGCGTGTTTTTTTTTACCTGCCGTGCACTTTTTTCTTCGGGTTGGTCTTCGGAGAACAAAAACAGTAACCACCTTTGGAAATACATGCAAAAGAAATTGTTGTTTTAAAAACAAGGTCATTTTGAATTCGCCACTAAAAAAAGTGCTCCTTTCCACCCAGCTGAAGTTAGCAGGATATTCTGCCAGCAGGATATTCTGCTGAAGTTGGCAGGATATCCTGCTGGCAGGATATTATGCTGAAGTTGGCAGGATATTCTGCTGGACTTTTATCCTTTGTTTTTTTCTTTTATTTTTCGCCGTCCCTTCACTGCCGCAGTGCCGCACGTCGCTCAGTGGCGTATCCAAGAGGAGCATCGGAAAATGGAAAAGATGGAAAGTGAAGAAGGGGAGAAGAAGAGGAAGTTTATAAAGCGGAGGAGTAGGGGAGGAGCAGAAGAAGCCGTATACAAAAAGTTCAGACATAACCAAAACATCATGATCGGTCACGACAAACCAAAATCGCCTGGTATTTGTTTTGTCCCAATTTCCCGTTGATTTTGTACAAAGGGCGCTATAACTAAGAAATAGAATAAAATAATATGAACTCGACATTAATTGATAAGAACCGAATTTCTGACATAATTATGCCGCACCAAACACACTGAATTTCGACAGAACAGAGCCTTACCCTATCATCTGAGCCCCATTTGATCCCTTCAATGCCGTCAGCGTACCAAGATGGCGCTATAACGAAGAAATTATGATAGTATAAATTCAACTAAGTTGTCGGAAACGAATTTCATAGCCCTAACATTAATATGCCGGACCTAACACAATGAATTTTGACAGAACTGATACTTGTCCTGTCAGCAGAACCTAACTCGATCCCCGCACTGCCGTCAGTATATACAAAAAGGACGCAATAACTACGAAATTTATGTTAACAGTGTAAAATCGTTTCAACTGATAGCAGCCATAATTCATAACTCTGCCATAAATATGTCAGACCAAAGAAACTGAATTTCGACAGAACTGACCCTTACCCTACCGTCTAAGCCTAACTTGACACCCTCAGTGCCGTCAGTATATAAAAGAGGGCGCTATAACTAAGAAATTGATGAAAACAGTATAAATTCAACTTTAACTAGTTGCAGCCATTATTCATGACTCTGACATAATTATGCCGGACCAAAAAAACTGAATTTCGACAGAACTGACCCATACCCTACCATTTGAGCCTAATTTGACCACCTTAGTGCCGTCCTTATAATTAAAGAGGGCGCTATAACCAAGAAACTGATGAAAACAGTATCATTTCAACTTTAACTGATTGCAGCCATATTTCATGACTCCGACATAATTATGCCGGACCAAACAAACTGAATTTCGACAGAACTGACTTTTACACTACCATCTGAACCTAACTTGACCTCCTCAGTGCCGTCAGTATATACAAAGAGGGCGCTATATCTAAGAAATTGATGAAAACAGTATAAATTCAACTGTAACTGATTGCAGTTATATTTCACGACTCTGACATAATTATGCCTGACCAAACAAACATAAGTTCAATAGTTCAACAGAACTTACCCTTACCCTGCCATCTGAGCCTAATTTGACCATCTGTGGCGTCAGAATATACAAAGAGGGCGCTATAGCGAACGAAATGATGAAAAGAGTATAAATTCAACTTTAACCGATTGCAGCCATATTTCATGAATCTGACATAATTATGCCGGACCAAAAAACTGAATGTCAACAGAACTGACTCTCACCCTGCCATCTGAACCTAACTTGAGCTCCTCAGTGCCGTCAGTATATACGAAGAGGGCGCTATATCTAAGACATTGATGGAAACAGTATACATTGAACTTTAACTGATTGCAGCCATATTTCATGACTCTGACACAATTATGCCGGACCACAAAACAGAATTTTGACAGAACTGACCCTTACCCTACCATCTGAGCCTAATTTGACCACCTTAGTGCCGTCCTTATAATGAAGAAGGGGCGCTATAACTAAGAAATTGATGGAAACAGTATCAATTCAACTTTAACTGATTGCAGCCATATTTCATGACTCTGACATAATTATGCCGGACCAAACAAACTGAATTTCAACAGAACTAACTCTTACCCTACCATCTGAACCTAACTTGAGCTCCTCAGTGCCGTCAGTATATACGAAGAGGGCGCTATATCTAGGAAATTGATGAAAACAGTATCAATTGATCTTTAACTGATTGCAGCCATATTTCATCATTCTGACACAATTATGCCTGACCAAAAAACATAATTTCGACAGAACTGACCCTTACCCCACCATTTAAGCCTAATTTGACCACCTTAGTGCCGTCCTTATAATGAAGAAAGCGCGCTATAACTAAGAAATTGATGAAAACCGTATCAATTCAACTTTAACTGATTGCAGCCACATTTCATTACTCTGACATAATTATGCCGGACCAAACAAACTGAATTTCAACAGAACTGACTCTTACCCTACCATCTGAACCTAATTTGAGCTCATCAGTGCCGTCAGTATATACGAAGAGGGCGCTATATCTAAGAAATTGATGAAAACAGTATCATTTCAACTTTAACTGATTGCAGCCATATTTCATAACTCTGACATAATTAAGCCGGACCAAACAAACTGAATTTCGACAGAACTTACCCTTACCTTGCCATCTGAGCCTAATTTGACCCCCTCTGTGCCGTCAGTATATACAAAGAGGGCGATATGACTTAGAAAACGATGAAAACAATATAATTTCAACTTTAACTGATTGCAGCCATATTTCATGACTCTGACATAATTATGCCGGACCAAACAAACTGAAGTTCAACAGAACTGGCCCTTACCCTACCATCTGAGGAAACGGTCAATTTGACGGTCAGGTTGACGTGTCATCCATTAAATTCGATGGTATAATAACGCAGCGATGCCAAATATAAATCAGTAAGATAAATCTTTCAATTGCAACATAGGGAAGAGGAGACAATGCTACATGTGAGTCGCGTAGAAATGTTGTAATTGCTATTCTTACAGCACATTTTAGGAGGATATGGGAATTAACGTTAGTCTGATGGAGCAAGACCCAAACATGCTTTTTGGGGGTATATTGTTTATTTTCATTTTTCAGGTATCTGACGAATATGCCACCACAGAGACCAACATGGAAACGCGTCAAAGAGAAAAAGCTTCTTTCAAAACTAGAAGAGCGCCACCACCACCTGGATCAGGATATTCGTGTCCAAGTTCAGTGTCACTGACGGTGGAGTGAATATCTACTGGTGTTAACTTGAAAATAACTTAGATATCAGAAAACTATTGTAGCTTACACGATCTGTACTGATCCAAAGTTACCATATGTTGAATGTGACCAGTGTAAGAAATGGTACCGTACCACTTCAGTTGTGTGAATATCTGTATATGAAACGAAGCCATCACCATTTGGCTGCATATATCCAATACCCAATTTGTAATGCTTTTATGTTTTTAAAGATAAAGCATAAGAATACCGAAGTACGGAGATATATATTTATATATATATATATATTGGCCTATCGATCCCAGGCTCAATCTATATAGCTCATGTTTTCATAATTACGATTTCAGAGTTGCCGAATAATATTGAAGAAATGTGCATGGAATTGTTTTACGACGATGACATAAAAATAATATAACAGTCCCTTCCTATTGACCCAGCTGAAGTTACAGGATATTCTGCCAGCAGGATATTCTGCTGAAGTTGGCAGGATATTCTGCTGGCAGGATATTTAGTGGCATATCTGAAATGGACTTTTATACTTTGTGTTTTCCCTAAATTTTCCGCCGTCCCTTCACTGCCGCACGTCGCTCAGTGGCAAATCCAAGGGGATCATCGGGCCATCCCCATATGGAAAAGATGGAAAGTGAAGAAGAGGAGAAGAAGAAGAGGAAGATAATAAAGCGGTGGAGAAGGGATTGAGCAGAAGAAGCTGTATACAAAAAGTTCAGACATAACAAAAAAATCATGATCTGTCATGACAAACCAAAAAGCCTAGGATTTGTTTTGTCCCAATTTCCCGTTGATTTTGTACAAAGGGCGCTATAACTAAGAAATAGAATAAAATAATATGAACTCGACATTAATTGATAAGAACCGAATTTCTGACATAATTATGCCGCACCAAACACACTGAATTTCGACAGAACAGAGCCTTACCCTATCATCTGAGCCCCATTTGATCCCTTCAATGCCGTCAGCGTACCAAGATGGCGCTATAACGAAGAAATTATGATAGTATAAATTCAACTAAGTTGTCGGAAACGAATTTCATAGCCCTAACATTAATATGCCGGACCTAACACAATGAATTTTGACAGAACTGATACTTGTCCTGTCAGCAGAACCTAACTCGATCCCCGCACTGCCGTCAGTATATACAAAAAGGACGCAATAACTACGAAATTTATGTTAACAGTGTAAAATCGTTTCAACTGATAGCAGCCATAATTCATAACTCTGCCATAAATATGTCAGACCAAAGAAAATGAATTTCGACAGAACTGACCCTTACCCTACCATCTGAGCCTAACTTGACCCCCTCAGCGGCGTCAGTATATAAAAGAGGGCGCTATAACTAAGAAATTGATGAATACAGTATAAATTCAACTTTAACTGATTGCAGCCATTATTCATGACTCTGACATAATTATGCCGGACCAAAAAAACTGAATTTCGACAAAACTGACCTTTACACTACCATCTGAACCTAACTTGACCTTCTCAGTGCCGTCAGTAAATATAAAGAGGGCGCTATATCTAAGAAATTGATGAAAACAGTATAAATTAAACTGTAACTGATTGCAGTTATATTTCACGACTCTGACATAATTATGCCGGACCAAACAAACATAAGTTCAACAGAACTGACCCTTACCCTACCATCTGAGCCTAATTTGACCCATCTGTGGCGTCAGAATATACAAAGAGGGCGCTATAACTAAGAAATTGATGAAAACAGTATAAATTCAACTTTAACTGATTGCAGCCATTATTCATGACTCGGACATAATTATGCCGGACCAAACAAACTGAATTTCGACAGAACTGACCTTTACACTACCATCTGAACCTAACTTGACCTCCTCAGTGCCGTCAGTATATAAAAAGAGGGCGCTATATCTAAGAAATTGATGAAAACAGTATATATTCAACTGTGACTGATTGCAGTTATATTTCACGACTCTGACATAATTATGCCGGACCAAACAAACATACTTTCGACAGAACTGACACTTACCCTGCCATCTGAGCCTAATTTGACCCCCTCAGTGCCGTCAGTATATACAAAGAGAGCTCTATAACTAGGAAATTGATGAAAACAGTATAAATTCAACTTTTACTGATTGCAGCCTTATTTCATGACTCTGACATAATTATGCCGGACCAAACTATATGAATTTCGACAGAACGGACCGTTGCCCTACTATCTTAGCATAGTTTGACCCCCTCAGTGCCGTCAGTATATACAAAATGGCGCTGTAACTAAGAAAATGATGAAACAGTATAAATTCAAATTTAACTGATTGCAGCCACGTTTCATGACTATGACATAAATATGCCGGACCAAACTGAATTAATTTCGACAGAACTTACCCTTACCCTATCAATTAGGCCCAATTTGATCCACTCAGTGCCGTCAGTATATACAAAGAGGGCGCTATAACTAAGAAATTGATGAAAATAGTATAAATCCAACCTTAACTGATTACAGCCATATTTCATAGCCCTGACATAATTATGTCGGACCAAACTAAATGAATTTCGACAGAACTGACCGTTACCCTATCATCCGAGCCTAGTTTGACCCCTTCAGTGCCGTCGGTATATGTAAAGAGGGCGCTGTAATTAGGTTAATGATGGAACAGTGAAAATTCAACTTTGATTTATTGTAGCCATATTTCATGACTCTGACATAATTATGACGGACCAAACAAACATAATTTGGACAGAACTTATCCTTACCCTACCATCTGAGCCTAATTTGACCCCATCAGTGCCGTCAGTATATATAAAGAGGGCGCTATAACTAAGAAATTGATGAAAACAGTATAAATTCAACTTTGACTGATTGCAGGCATATTTCATGACTCTGACATAATTATGCCGGACCAAACAAACATAATTTGGACAGAACTTATCCTTACCCTACCATATGAGCCTAATTTGACCCCCTCACTGCCGTCCGTATATACAAAGAGAGCGCAATAACTGATAAATTGATAAAAACAGTATAAATTAAACTTTGACTGATTGCATAATTATGTCAGAGTCATGAAATATGGATGCAATCAGTTCAAGTTACAATTTTACTGTTATAATCAATTTCTTAGTTACAGCGCCCTCTTTATTTATACTGGCGACACGTAGGTTCAGTTGGTAGAGAAGCGGTTAGTTCCATCGAAATTCAGTGTGTTTGGTCCGGCATAATTATGTCAGAGTTATGAATTGTGGCTGTAATCAATTAAAGTTGAATTTATACTATTGTATCAATTTGTTAGTTATAACGCCTCCTTTGCATAAAGTGACGGCAGGGAGGGAAGCAAGTTGGGCTCGACTGATAGGGCAAGGGTCAGTTCTGTCGAAATCCAGTGCATTTGGTCCGGCATAATTATGATATAGCACCTTTTGTGCAAAATTGGGACAAAAACAAATACCAGCCTTTTTTAGTTTGTCACATGACCGATCATGATTCTTGGTTATTTTGTCCTCTATCCCCTTCTTCTCCTTCTCCTCCTCCCTTTTCTTCCCCTTCATCCTATTATTCTTCTCACGCTCTTCTTCCTATTCCATCTTTTTCCATGTGGGGGATGCATATCCCGCTGGGCCCCTTTAGTGGCGTGATCAGGATTTTACAAAATATCAATTAAAGTACCCAATTCCCCCGACTGGCATCCCTATTCCCCAACTTCCTCTCATTTTTTTTCTCAAATTCTCCGATTTCTCCGGACTGAGCCCAGAGGTGGTGGGGCCATGCATGCCGCCCGGCCCCACCCTTGCGCGCACCACTGGTTCCCTTCGAAACGCCACTGAGTGGCGACGGCAGTGGAGGGATCGGCGAGGAAGTAAGAAAAAACAAAGTATTTGTTCATTTGAAATATGCCACTAAATTTCCTGCCAGCAGAATATCCTGCCAACTGAATATCCTGCCAACTTCAGCAGAATATCCTGCTAGCAGAATATCCTGCTAACTTCAGCTGGGTCTCCTTTCCTCCTTTTTCGAAAAGTTAAACTATCTTTATTTACTTGGCCTTGTCTTATTTGGAGGGGCTATTGGCATGATTGAGTTGGTAGCACGGTGAAACATTGAGAGATTCGACAAAGGTCGGTTGATGATTTTGGGCATGTTGAAAAAAAGTTAAGCAAATATCCAGTCAAAACCCGCTTGATACCCTTTCTAAGAATTCTCGGATCGAGAAACTTTAGCCCACTAAGCAGTTGTTCGTCAGTAAAAACAGTACATGGAAAGGACATACATTACAAAATTCGAAGAACTAATTTTAATTTCATTGCTAGAAATCCACGTCTCAGAAATATTATTCTCTTGTAAATGATTTTGAATCGCCCTCCTCCACAATAAAGCAGCAATCAGAGTTCATTTCAGACTTCTGTTCAGAGATTAACGCTTACCTAAATACCCAGGCGCGGATCCAGGTGGAATACTTCTTGGACATAGAATGAAAATTTAATTATCCTTAATATTTTTGTAAAGCCCTTAGAACCCGGAAAATCGCATATGAGGGCTTCTTTTTTTCCAAATTTTCACGGGAGAGCCCCATAGACGTAGTACCTTCGGTGCTCGTATGTTCCCTCACGAATGAGCCCCCTTTTTCAAACCCTGGATCCGCCCCTGATACCACCCTGCAAATAGTAAGGTAAAGTAAATAGATCAGACAAATGACACATTCCGTGAAAAACGTAAAATGTCTATGCACAACGAACTGAAATACGAAATAAACACGTAACGCTATTATACCAGTTATGCGAAATTGGTGTCGGCCGAAAAATGAGGATTCAACAATTTTCTTTTTACCGATTACTCCTAAATTATAGCTAATATACAGATATAACAGTACACATTAGGCCGGTTGTGTTACTTTTCAGGGATGAGGAAGCGATTTATGTCATTGATTCTTGATATCAGTCTCCAACTAGAGTGAAAATTTCGAACAGTTCAAAATTTGAATGCTGGTTGAAAATCTGGAATCTGTTGGTTTGTTTGTTCGTTTGTAGCTGTGTTAAATCCCATTGAGCAGTCCATGGTGAAACTATACTAGACGCGTGGAACAAGTCCCACTGCATTAAACCCAATTATGATCATGTAATCAGAGTTTGAAGTGCTAAAAATGAACCAATTCAAGAAATCATGAATCAATACCACGAATCGCTTCTTTGTCCTTGAAAAGGATAACAAGCACAAACCTATGTTTTACTCTTCTATAAATTATAATTCAGGAGGAGTCTAAATAGCAAACGAGTGTTGAATTGTTATTTTCCAGCCGACTATATTGAAACATTTCTTACACTGAGTTCGCGTAAACCGCTCCGTACACGCTGGCTTTCAAGGTCACCACATTTTTGGTGAACGCATGTGGGAATAGCTGATTTTCGAAGTTGATTAAACTGCAAATTCTCCGTGATACCAAAGTTACATACAAGTTATGGGAAAAAGTTACTTTTTCAGAATATGTAATGAAATTTGAAGAAGTTGTAAAGAGCGAAAACGTTCCATTTTTATAAAGGAACTGTGTCAATTTTTTTTAGTTGTACGTTTAATTAACTCCCCGTTCTTGCGATGTAGCACAGTGTGTAATAGCCATATTGGCAGCCCAGCTTGATTTTACACTGATTAAATTGTTTCATCTGCAATTCGACGGAGGAAGATAACGTCCATTCGGATTGAATCTTTTAGCTCAGGCTTTTCTCTTTTTAATTCCGTTTGAATTATGATGTAGGGTGCTCAAGTTAGCAGAGAATGAATAGTGCAAAACGGAGTAATTCGCTGAGGTTACACAGTTTTTTGGCTGAATATGCCTTTAGGTTATGTTAAAAATGACGGGAAAAACTGAAAAATAACCTAAAAGTAGATGCATGAATAGAAAGAACACAACTTAGTTAATTTCCTAAACCGTTTGAATCTAGTCTGTACTTCATTATTAAATGCACCATACAACTTAAGAATGGCGACAAGCGGGACTTTTCGGACGATTTTTCGGGTCGAAGTGCACTTCCGAAGCGATTTTCTAAAAGTTATTTAAAGGTCAAGCGACACGTAATCCCTTCGCTTTAAACTTTCTGGGAACGTACCTTCATATATCAGAAACCTCCACACCAAAAATCAGAACTATAGATCGCTCGGTAATTTGTAATTGAATTCTAAATGAAAAAATTCTTGCGACGTTCGTGACGTATGCAGGGTTACTGGTGAACTAGCCACAATACCATACCTAATCTATTTACGCACATTTTATCCCTTTTCACAGAAAAAATCCTATCATCCACGGGGGAAAAATGCAGATTTTATATATATTGATGTCTTACTTGAAACCTTGCTGTGAGAGCTTGTCGAAAGAGGCATGTTTTCTTTGTTTTTGTAAATTCTCCATATATAATGTACTGCAAAATAGACTGTTGTCTTTTTTGCCGATATCGGTAACTCTCGTGACGTCATGAAGACTATTACGTAATATGCGGGAAAAAAAACAATTTTGACTTCCACTATCAAATGTTGTTGCTATATGTCGCTTGTACTTTAAACAGTTAGGATACAATATAGTGAGTGAGTGAGATTTTGCAGAACCTGTTTATTACGTTCTGTTGTTCCGCATGGACATTTTTCGTTTGTTAAACTGAATATGTCTCAGTTATTTATTGGTGTACGTTAATGTAGTGGTATATATTCATTTTTAATATTTTTATATTTGCTTTCACGTGTTCAGGAAGCCATGATGGCTCATCTAGGAACCCGGAAGCGTGATCATGAACACCTTCAGTGTTCAGAGAGTAGTAAGGCAGGCGTGTACAATCACAATCCTATCCTACTCCCGGGAGCGACATTTAATGTCCCCATCCGACGGACGTGAGTGAACCCTTAGCGTTTAGCCACGTCATCACTGCAGAGCATGAGCCGTGCCGAATGAATCCAGTGAACCTAATTTCCCGAAGCCGATCGCCAGCTCTTTAACGAGCTAGCATCTAGCCCGAGCCGAACCAGGGCCGCTGGAGTGAAAGCGGTCACTCAGTCCACTACACCACGCTACCATATGTGCGTGGATCAAGGAAAGAAAAGTCTGCAATAAATATTGTTTCAAACAATATTAAATGACAACCATGATTTGTATCTTTGTTATATAGGTAGGCTTCGAGAAAAAGGGCAATGTCCTAAATGTATGCGATATTTTCGCTTTTTAGGTGAAATCTCGCTTTCTGTACTGTAGCCTACTTCACGCTGAAAAATCGTGGAACGTGTCCTAATAATCACGAGAAGTTCCAAAATACCCACCGCAGTCGTTGATATTGTATTAGGCTAGGCCTACTCGTTAATAACAGTCAATAAAATGGTCATACTTAACCCGTAAGTGGGTTTGATTTTCAATGTAAAAACTAGCAAAGTTACCCATTACGGTAAATATCGCGCCGTCCGTTCGTATTTATCTTACTAGTGAGTGTAGATTGTTGCTCAATATTCTATATTATTGGCTACGATTACATAATGTCACGACCACGTATTAGCCTATGCGCAGCCCAGTCTCTTTCCTTAAATTGTGTATAATACACAATCCACAACATCCACTAAATTTTGTATAGTACACAATGTGAAAAAAACTAGTAATTAGTAGGCCTACAATATACAGTGTACACTAAAATAGAGTGCGACCGCCCTTCCAGAAACAAAATGATACCCTAACTTTATATACTGAACCCTAACTCTTGTATCTAAAATGTGCATTATTATATGCACAATTTAATAGAAATTGTACATTGTGTATTGTACACACTTTAAGGAAGGAGACTATAGGTTGCTATATGTGCCCAGCGGAGCGAGGGACACATACCCCGATCACGTATTATCAATTTTAACACAGCTGATCTCGTGGTATTGCTCATTGGTAGTAGTACAATATACAGTATACTATATATCAATTTTAACACAGCTGATCTCGTGGTATTGCTCATTAGTAGTAGTTTCCGGGTGCTCGTTCTTATCACATCACTCAGCGCGTCCTAATCTTATGACAACATGGCACGCTTAATAAGATGACTAATGACACCACATACCAGCAATTTTGTGCTATTAGGACCTCAATGGGGGTGGCCCTGGTTGTGTATAATCTGTTATCCTGGATGGTAAACCATGAAGTTATCACTGAACTATATAAGCTAGAGATAACTAACCACTGGGCCCAAGGTGTATCTCACAACGGGGAAAACTCTCCTATCATTGCTGTCCACGGGTGTCGAATAATAAGTAATTAATAACAAATTGGTTTTATTACAAGGTTAACGTAACTAGACATAACTCGTTGTTTTATCAGAGTATTGACGAAATTGATACAGTATCTGAGTTCTATTACGGATGTCCTTCGCCAGATTAAAGGTTCGACAATCTTCGGACATAACCCCCCGGTGAGACAGACCCCTTCTGCTGGCTCTTGTTGCGACATAATTTGTTATGTTTGGATATAACGAAGTATGTAACGGTTCAGGTCGGAGTAATACTCCACCATGAGCATATTGTACTGTTGTACGCAAACACATTATCCGTCTGAACCACTTATTTGCATGGTATTTTCAAAACTTAATTTGTCGCTATTTTCGACTGACATGTCATGCATGCACCATGTCCATCTGTATGACAGTGATGCTAATTAGTGCATTGTACTTATTTTGTTATCTCGTCGTCAGTCGACTCAGTGGATAAATCGGCATAATTGTTAATAAAGCACACCCCCGTGACTACCGTACACCGTTATAACAAGACGTATTTACATTGACTAGAAGTATAGGATGGGAAATTGTATTTACCTCCTTGGTGTTAATAATAATAATCATCGACCAATTAGTGGCGGATAGATGGATTTCATGACAGAATTATGCTAATTTTCTAACACACCAGGGTTTTTTTGTCTTGTGGGTTATACGAATCCGAGTTTTCTTTGTCCTCTGCGTTTCGACCTGTCAAATTGAGTCAAGCCTATTAACATATTTACGTTTGGAGACATTAGTATTCCTGGACAATATAACAGCGTATAGACTGACTAGAGCGATATACGCTCGGCTTCGGAATAGATGGATTGTGATTTCATTCCAGCCATACCTACAGCACAGGGAACCCAAAGGCGAATCCAGTGAAGGGGCCCGGGCCCCATCTTCCTAAATTTATTTGCGATTTTTTTCTGCCGATTGTCTTTAGAATGATCATGAAATATTATATTAAACCCCAAAATTGTCATTCTGCTTTCCAGTAAGCCTATCTTTAGCACGCTCAAACATTCCAATATCGATAATTACCAATATTTCGATGCTAACTGATATTAGCAGATACCGACATATTTCTATCAATATTTCAATATTTGCTTTCCGGGCCTCCTCGTTCGAGAAATTCTGGATCAGCCACTGCTTACCCGGTACCGTACCTACTACATCATTCACATCCAAGCGGTTACCAACCAAGTTTTTTGAATATATATTCTTAACAAAGTGACATGGAGGCGAACTCATAGCTGCCACACAAAAGTGAGGCAACCCTCATGCAAAGAGCTAGGAGAAAGAAGAAAGATCCAGCTTATTAATCCTGGATTTAAAAAGCTGAAGATTGCAAGTGGGCGGGAACACATGCTGGGGCGGCATATCCCAGGCACGCGAAGTGCGAGTAAGAAGAAAGAGCGAGCATAGGTTTAGGTTCGATGGTGAGGGATACGCAACCGAAAAAGTGACCATACGAAGATGAACGTGTAGTACGGGTCATCTGAAGCAGTGGAGAAACAGCGCCCCAGGTAAAGGGGAGCACTGACCGTGAAAGTAGCGATAGAGAATTTGACAGAGGGAGGACACCGACCTAGGGTGAGACAAAGTCGGAAGAATGTGACTGAGAGAGTCGTCATGGATAAGACGAATAGCCTTTTTTGAAGGTGATCACGGATGCTAAGGTCAGAAAACGAAGCACCACCCCATATATGGCAACCACAGGAGCCATAGGAGCGAATTTGGGCCTTGTAGCAGAAGCTGGAATGGGGTAAGGTACTTTCTAGCACGAAATAAAAGAACTCAACTTTTCAGAGTCGTTGGAGGCAATGATCTTAATGTGATAATTCCAAGACAAAGTACTAGAAATGTCCAAACCAAGAATGCCGAGAGAAGCAGCTTTGGGGAGAAGCTGATCAGTCATATAGAGAATATGCACATTGGAACGCCGACGACAAAAAATAGGCAAATTCTGGGTCTTGGATTTGTTAAACGTGACCAAGTTATCAGAACCCCAGTCTAGGATGGAATTCAAATCAGCGTTCAATTGGCTAGCAACCAAGGTTCGATCAATAGCAAGATCAGCCCTACTGCGTTGAGTCCAAAGGCATAGCGACTGATCAAGATGAGTAGAGTCATTAGCAAAAGTGTGAATACTATTGAAAGTAGAGCCAAGAGGGTCATCAATAAAAATAAGAAAGAGTTTTGGAGAAAAACACAGCCTTGGAGAACACCAGCATTGATATGGAAGGTCTCAGAGAGAGCACCATCGACCCGGACGGTGATAGAACGGCCAGTGAGAAAACTGTTCGTCCATGAAATAAGATTGGGGCTGAACCCAAAAGAAGGGAGTTTGGCAAGTAGGCCAGCATGCCATACATGGTCAAAGGCTTTGGCAATGTCAAGAGCTCACAAAACAGTTCAATGGCCAGAAACCATTGATTGGTAACAAAATAGAGAAGGTCACCAGTGGACCGGCCATAATGAAACCCATATTGATGGTCATTAATTAAAGAGTGCAACTTTATAAAATTCAAAACATGCTTGTTGATCATGGTTTCCATAACCTTGGAAAGTACAGAAATGATGGCAACCGGCCTGTAATTAGAGAGGTTGGATTTTCCACCCTTCTTAGGCACAGGACAGGTATATGAATGCTTCCAAGCAGTAGGATAACAGCCCAATGAATATGAGAGACGGTAACGCTTACTGAGAATATGCGCGAGCTCCGAAGTACAGTTCGTACGGACGATTGGGCGAATACCATCGGGGCCTGAGGCTTCCTTGATGTCCAGCCTGAGCAATGTTGGACGAACCGCTCGTGTAGTGAAAGGAATGACTGAAAATGGTTCAGAGAGACCAGGGAAAGAGGGGAAGGGGGGGGGGTGAATAGAGTCTTCAATAGTGGAATTAGGAGAAAACAACTTGGCAAACATATTGGCTTTGGTACTAGCATCACTAGTCAGTGAACAATCAGTATTCACAACTCACAAGAGGGGGGAATTTAGAAATACACAAATTCTGGGATACAGATTTGGCCAGGAACGCCCACCAGTAGGACAGGACGTCAGTTTGTTGGCCATACGCAAAATAAAGGAGTTCTTGGCCTCATCGATCACAGCGGAACAACTGTTACGGGCGTTGACTAGGCCTGTCGGGTGACAGCCGAGGGAGTTGACACCCAGGCTTGGAAAAACGGGGTTTATCTTGAATAGCTGTGGCACGTTGATGGTTAATCCACGAAGGGGAAGATAGAGTCAATGATTTTACAGAGAAAGAAATGAAAGAGTTCATACCCAGCAATATGATTTCAGAAATAACCAGACACTGCCAGAGCGGAGGCAGACAGGTCAGCAGAGAAGGCAATCTCTCCGGGACAGAAAAAAGGGCGTAAAGTCTATACTTCAGGGCATGAATGTGTTGACGTAGGATTTGTCATTAAATGTTGTTCAAACCATAAATAACTGAACATCTGTCTTTCTGAAGCACATTGCGCTTGGATGGCTTCTTTATGGCTGTACAGTAGGCTCTATGGTTCACCTATTTAACAGGTAAAGAATGGCAGAAAAAACGTTATCAAGCGGGAAAATGAGCAAACGAAGTAAGGCTGCCGATGTATATAGAAACACGATATTAAGATTAATACTGCATCATTTCACATGAGAGATTATACACAATGTCAAGCAATGTGTTAAGTTGCATTAGGCCTACTCTTCAGGCGTAATGTTGCTGTGTTATCAATTTTTACGGTACGTCATCGAAGAAGCTTAGGTATACCGGTATCCCGTGAATTAAACATTCTTGCAAAAAAGAGAACAAGGCTTGAATCTCTAGCTCCGACAAATCCTGTTTTTCATTGCTTCGCTTATGGCTTATGACAAAAAGAGGAATAGAGCTCGAATCTCCTCCGTCCGACATATCCTGTTTTTATTGTTCGCTTATCACTTGAGACAAAAATTAATTGAATAGAACTTGGATGTCCTTCGAAAAATCCCGTTTTCGGTTCCTTGCTGTAAGCAAAGGAATCCTATGCAGTCGACTTGATGTATATGGGTATGTGTGTGTGTGTGCGCCGTGTGTGTGTATGTGTGTGTGTGTGTGTGTGTGTGACGCTCACCTTCGGTACGCAGTAACTCAATAACGAACTATATCATACTTGGTGTACAGATGTATATGTATCATGGTGCGAAGGTGTGCCCTATTGTTTTTGGTTCCGATCGCATGATTGTTAATTAGGTTATAGGGTCAAATGTCACAAAAATGATTTGGGATAACTTTAGAACTGTAAGTTAGATCGTAACCAAACTTGGTAGATATAAGGTAATCAAGGGTCATTTGAGGTCATGAAATATTTGACTTGGAATAACTTTGTAACCGTAAGTTGGATTGTATTTAAACTTGGTAGATGTAATCACCATAAGGGGGCCGGAAATTGTGTAGGTCATTTTGAGGTCATCAGGGGTCATTTGAGGTCACAATCTTCGATTTGGAATAACCTTGTAATCGTACGTTGGATTGTATTCAAACTTGGTAGATATAATCACTTTGTGGTGCTGAAAATTTCGCAGGTCTTTTTGAGGTCATCAGGGGTCAGTTGAGGCCAAAATCTTCGATTTGGAATAACTGTATAACCGTTAGTTGGAATGTACCCAAACTTGGCTGATATATTCACCATTTGGTGCCGAATAATTTGGAGGTCACCAGGGGTCATTTGAAGTCAATTTTTTAAAGATTGTTTGATTTCCATGAAACTTGATAGATGTAGTCAACATTTGGTGCCAAAGATTTCGGAGGTCATTTTGAGGTCCACATGAGTCATTTGAGGTCAATTTTCAAAACTTCTTGGATTTACATGAAACTTGGAAGACATTGTCAACACTTTTTTGTCCAAAATTGTGATGGTCATTTGGAGGTCATCAGAGGTCATTTGAGGTGAAATGTCCAAAGATTGGTATCCATCAAACTTGGCGGATGGAATTATCACTTAGTGCCAAACATTTTGGATGTCATTTGGAGGTAATCAGGGGTCATTTGAGGTCAAATTTCCTAGATGCAAGATGTTGCAATATATTGATCATTGTGATGCCTCGCTCGTACATGTAGCCTACAACCTACACGTGCGTTCTTTTGTTGTTTAGCGGACTGGTTATTGTGGCAGTGTGCAGGCTTTAGACTGCCTTGGTACTGTCATAAGACTGCACGGGAAGAGAGACTCGCCCGCCTTCCACGAGCATTCCAGCTATGGGTTAAATAGTTCCACTGACTTGGAAGATTGAAAGATGTTATATCCATATATTACAGAATATACCGTTGGTATCTATCAAACCTATCAAACCTACGCTGTAATGATTATTCGAAAAGTTACATGTGTGTTCATGAGAAAACAGTTATGGAGCCGTTCTATCATAATAAAATTGTATAATTCCAGATCGTCATAATTCTATCCTGTCTATATAACGATGTGACTTGCTATACACTTTGAACAAAGTCGTACTGGCATAATTTTGTAAGCCCTACAACATATATGAACGTTTAGGATGAACTTGTTTTTCAAGAATTTATTCATATCTATAAGTGGGCCTATATTTGTATGTAGGCGAGTTTGTTCGCTGAAATAAAGCCTGAATCCTTCTTTAAAATATATTGATTACGAAACTGCGCAATACAGAGTTCAACGTGCGCGAGGTTGTGCTCGGTGAATGACTCTTCACGTTGAGATCAAAATATTCTACGAATATTCATGAACTGGCTTCCGTACTCACTAGATGCGCTCAGGAAATGCATTTTCAAGGGGTGAATTGGCTGCCGTACTGAAGTAATTCAATATCTACTGTGGTGCTGTATGTTTCATTATGTAATTCATAGCTAACTGATCCATGTGTGTAGTGATGGTCTACATCTGTCTTAGGTGGCGACTCCAGTGGTGGGGTGGGGGTGTGACAGGGGTGAAAATTCACCCCTCCCGGAAATCCGTTTGTAGCCAGTGCATCCCAAATTGTTGGTAAGAAGAATATAGCCTATTGGCCCTTCGATGCAAATTTTAAAATTATTGCAACCCCTCGCGGGTAGCATATATTTGTGGCAGGACTTAAAAGCAATAGGGCTCATTTCCAGATCTGTTCGCGGGGTTAGCGAATTATATTTAGCTATATAGTCCTACCAACGATTGCTCACTGTATTATTATTATTTTATTTTTATTTTTATAATATTATTATTATTATTATTATTATTATTATTTGTGTTCTAGGCTACGTAGCATACTCTGAGCAGTAAGTGTCTGTTGTTAGTAGCCCAAGTAGGCCGTTATAATATAATGTTCTAATATAGTAATAGTGATATCAAGGCGCGTTGTCGTGTAGCCTAGTTCAAGTTTAGAACTAAACGACGGATTTATTTCGGCGGCCTAACGACTGATTTTGTGGATTGGGAACTTCTGACCGAATTCACTGACCAATAGGTCGTGTTTTTATTACGAGGGGAAAATGAAACCGCAGGCTACGCATACGTAGGAAGGTGTGGGTGATTATGGGCGAAAATCCTAAAAAGGTTGGAGGGGGTGGGGGACCCGCCACCCATTGGCAAGAAGAGGGTGGCTATAGCCTACAATTCTCCTCTCCATGCTCCCAATCAGGCAGGATACTAAATACAAATTAACGCACCTGCAAAAAGGCCTA
>JAODUJ010653779.1:0-13900 GCA_027564615.1 Psolus chitonoides | reverse complement strand
CAATATTTCTGACTTGAGCATGAAATCACCAAACATTTCTGACTTGAGTATGAAATAAGTATGAAATCACCCAACATCCTGAAAAAAACCTGGCTTAGCATAGGGGACTGGTGGGGGTGGGGGCATTGTGGCCTGGGGGTGGGGAATGGTGGGGTGGGGGAATGGAAGGGGAAGGTGGAGGTGCATGGGAAATGGTGGTATGAGGGACTGGTAGGGATGTGAAACTGGCTGGACTGGCAGGGGATTAGTTGAGGTAGTGGAATGGTGTGTGTGGAGCAGATCACAACCCCATGCATGATGTTCAATTCAAGTGATCATCATTTATAGACAATACTGTGTGCAATTACTTGCTTTAAAATGTGCAATAGTGAAGAAACATGTACAGCATGCTGGTGAAAACATGTATACAGAAAAATAACAGGTATTGTTGGCCTACTTAGATTCAGACACTCCTCCCCCTCCATAAATACTAGTAATATTATAATCTATAGGCTACTTCTTACATATAGTCATTCTAAACATCAATACTTCAGTGAGTGCATGTGTAATTTCAGAATACAACATCACCATGCATCATTGCCTTCACTGTTCTACCCCTCCCTTCCACTTTTATAATATAGTTTGAAGAAAAAACACTAGTATTTTTTATTGCTCTCAGTAGGGGCCTATATCCTTTCCCAAGCCATGACCACCACCCTAACTCCTTTCTAATCATGGTAACAATTAAAACACTGGTCAGCAACTACTAGCCATATAGACCTGTCCTAAATGGGAACACTTTAATAGTCCCCACCCCTAACTGATTCAGCACTCTGCCTGGATTATAAAATATCTGCAGAGCTTTGTATTCCTATCCCTATCCTCTGATTGGAAACTTTTCATATCCCACTTACACACTGAAGCTATTGGCTATTCCTGTGAACATATTTTCTGGACATACAATACTGTTGCAATATTCAGTTCATTCTCTATGTCTCCATGTGCTGTTATTACAGGTATACACCCAGGTAAATATATAAATAATAAATGGGATATGTTAAATATTACTTTTACTACATTGAAGTACAAATTACTTACCTAACAATGTCTGTACTGTGGACTAAACATGCCAGTTCCCTGCAGCTTTATAGATTAGGCCTACTAACAAAATGGCCTCTCCACCTCTATGCATCTAAAACAGAAGCTATAATGTACAAGTGTTCTGTACAGACACTACTGTACTCTACTATAGCCTATATGCACATCAATTTGAATCACCCACTCCTTTGTCTTCAAATATCAACCAATCACAATGAGCTATATTGTTCAAAGGTCACATGTGGTTTTCATTACCAAGCCCATGATTAGTCTGGATTTTTTCTGACCAAGTATGAAATAACAAATATTTTTCCTATACCAAAAGTGTGTGTGCTTCCTGGTATGAAAAAGTTCTAAGTACAGAATGCTATAAAAATAACCAAAGTCAAGAATCCCCTATCTCTTAACTGTGTATCAGCCTTTTCAAAAAGTTCTAAGTTCAACTAAGTCAGAAAGTAGAGGAATTTAAGCCTGAAATAAGTATGGAATAACTTTGATGAGTATGAAATAATTTAAGCATGTCTGAAGTCAGTTTTAAATATGGCTGGAGTATGACTGAAGTCAGTTTTAAGCATGGAAATGGCAATTTTTGTCAGAACTGCCTTATTTCATACTCAAAACCAGCTTAAATCATACTTATTTCATGCTTATTTTCCAGAAGGGCATCTATGTCAAGACTCATTTACTGTAGGTTGTAATTCATCGATTGTATTTGTCTTCAAATAATAAATAAGACAGTCATGCCAATGTCCAGGCAAGCACTTCAGCAAACATTACTAGTATCACGCTTCTTGGCTGATTACCTCTGTCCACAGTGTTTGTGGTGTTGAAATGCATATGTCAGCATTTAATCCCCAATTGAATCAACAAATGTCCCTGTGAGTCTCTCTTTGGTGTTATACCATGGGTTTAACCATGGAGGTCTGTGTATACACAGCTAATGATCACTTATAAATATTTGTCAGAAATATCTGTCAACCTGGGGATACAGATTTAAAGAGCATTATGAATGGACAGTTCAAGGGCCCTTTCACTCACCCCTAATCTGCCAGAAAAACTGCAGGTTTGGTCAGCTCAATTGATATGTTATGTGTGGTACAGTAACCACTGAAGAATTTTGCATCGTAGGATGTGAATTAGTCTTCAGTACGAGTATCACAGGGTCATTACATTTATACCGAAACATGATCTATTTATACTTATTGTCAATAACCAATGACAACCAGGGAATGATACCCTCTGCTTTCTGCCCAATTCAGCCCTTCCCAATTCACCCATCCTCAACCAAGCCCCACCCCTTAATCCACCCCTTCTCACCCACCCCTACACATGCAGCCCACCTTTACCCATGTAATCCACCCCTCTCCATGCAATCCACCCCTCACCATGCAATCCACCCTTCCCCATGCAATCCATCCCCCAACAATCCCTCCATCCCATCCTTGTGCACCCGAGCTCCCCGACCCACCCCTACCCATACTACCCTTTACTCTTGGGTTTGAGCCGATGTTTTCCACCTTAGTCACTTTACATTTTTATTCTTCTTTAGATTTCCTCATTCAAAATCTAAATTTTGTGTGGAAAAATGGATAACAGGAGGATTTTGTGGAATGTCGGGAGACTGGGAGTGAGTTGAGAAACTCCCGACGGAATTGAGAGGGTTGGAATGTAGGATACGGCCTTGCAACCCCTTGCCTTGTGGACCAATTTAAAATTTTAGGCAATATATCTTGCATAAGATATATAACCACTCCTGTCCTCTCACCTTCGAGAAAAGTTGTATTCTATTTAGGCAATTAAAGGCCCACTTCTCTCCTCTCAGATCTGTCCAATATGGGCAGCACTGTGGCAGCATTATAACTAATTGGCAAGATGTGTTTAGGAGATGAAATGCATTCCCATGGAGGCAGTCCACCTAACTATACCTCCCATATAGCATGAACAATTATATCAGGTATGCTATACTCCCAGTAGTAACAAAATGTAAACCAAAATGTTGCCATTTTTACGATGCATTCTTATTTAGCGCCTTCCTGAAGTTTAAAAGAGGATTGCTACAAATGTTGTAATAAATGGACTATAGGTTTGGCACCAAAAGCATTCATAAAAGTTTACTCGTGAATTCGCAGCAAGTTCAAACTTCCACTACCAGTTATCAACATTTTTAATAACATTCATAGACAAAAATACTGCAAGGAATCACACAACATTGTTGCTGTCTTGTTATATTACCTAAAGAAATGGCATGATAATTGCGAAGCTATGTGTTAGGTCCCCCTCCCCAAAAAGGCATGTACAATTCTGGGAGGTTCTTCCTGAGGAAGGATGTGGCTGGCTACATACATACAGTACTCAACAATATTGCCTAATGTATAAAAAAATCCCAATCAAAAATTTTGAAGTACACACTCTCCTCCAGAAGGAGTAAATTAAAGCACCATTTGGGTTCTAAGCACTCTTGAATTAGGCTCTTGAATTAGGCATGCGCAGTGAAAATATTCCTCGAGCAGTTAATACTCAAATGTTGACATCTCTGTGACTGATATTTACAAAACATTTATACTGTGCTCCATTTGTATCGTGTATACCGCGAACACAACTTGTGAATACGACTCGTATGAGAATGTTCAATTGCCCTCTTAGGTATCTGCACTAGATGCCAGGTATTTATCATGCGGAAAAAGTGACCAAGTCACCAGCAGAACTTTCCCGTTCGCATTTACCTACACTTTACAGGTCATCAAAATTTATATTCAAGTCAAATAGGTCCAAAAATGTAATTGCATTCTCGCCATTTTGTTCCTCGTTGTGAAGTTGAGGATAGTAGAAATTCCAGTTCACTCATGTTCACGACTTGGTAGCTAAATGGAATGCTTTACAAGTTGTACTGTAAACATGCTACAAATGCAGCAATAGTTGTTGAGTGATCAGATGGAAGATTTTAATATACTCACAAGGATATAGCAAGATCATTATTCCCTCTAGATATTATCAGGTCTATTATGTGTCTCTTAAGTTGTGTTTCACTATAAACACGGTACAAATGGAACACAGCAATAGTTACTGAGTCATCAGATGAAAGATTGTGATGAAGTTACGAGGATGTAACGAGACCATCATTCTCTATAGACATCAGGTCTATCCATCATGTGTCTCTAAAGTTGTGTTTCACTATAAAATTGGTACTAACGGAATGCAGCAATAGTTGATGAGTGATCAGATGGAAGATTGTGATAAATTTACGAGGATGTAACAAGATCACCATTCTCTCTAGATATTATCAGGTCTATCATGTGTCTCTTAAGTTGTGTTCCACTATATGAACATATGGTACAAATGGAATGCAGCAATAGTTGCTGAGTAGTCGGATGGAAGATTGTGATAGACAAGGATGTAACAAGATCATCATTCTCTCTAGATATTATCAGGTCTATCATGTGTCTCTGAAGTTGTGTTTCTCTGTCGACATGGTACAAATGGAATGCAGCAATAGTTGCTGAGTGATCAGATGAAAGATTTCAATATACTCACAAGGATGTAGCAAGATCATCATTCTCTCTAGATATTATCAGGTCTAGTGTGTATCTCTTATCAGGTGTAATGAGCAAAAATAGCAAATTTTTAATATAAAAGTCCTTCTGCACAACACACAAATGTTATGGTAAATAGTTCACATCTGTAACCCATTTCATATATTTTTTAACAGGTAATGTTGCGACAGTAAAGTCAGAGCCAGGCACTGTCAACCAGAAGACACAACATCAGAGAGGCTCTACTGTACTGAGTGCAGGTAAATATTGTTATGTCAACTAACAATGACTGTTTGTATATAAAACAGCCATGACAATCTCATCTGTATGGTGCTCATGTATGAAGGTGAAGGGTACCTGTATTTTATTAGCTCATGCCAGCATGCAGTTTTGAAGGTCAGGATTGGTATTCATGAATGGTAGCAATACACCGGACTATGTGGGTAAGATGGGCTGATGTTGTTGACAATTAAAATTTGGGTGCAACTGCTACTAGGCTATACTGAAAAATGTTGAAATGTTGGAGAGTGGACATATTGGTCACATGTCAATTATTTTGGTGTTCACAATTTTATCATGACTCTACCCTACCCCTCCCATACTACTAGAAATTGAACCTTATCTAATACTTAACATTTCTAGTGAATGGCAACTTGTCTGTATAGAGACCACCAGTTGGCTTCATGGTGTAATTTCTTGGTTCATCACTGGTGGGTATTCATTACCTTTGCTGAATTTAGTTCAAAGTGAGGAACCAAAATAATTACATCATGGTCAAGAGGAGATGTCACTCATCATTGCTTTATGCTTGTACAAGACAAGGAGTTGATTGTGGAAGTGACCATCAACTGCTTATTGCATGCCTAAAGCTTAAGCTGAAGTCAAAGAAGTAGGATTCACCTCCAATCAGGTTTGATTTGTCAGTGTGGGAAACTGGTCCCAAGTGCTACTGAGAGATGTTGAGGATGAACTGACACCAAATGAGCTATACTATGGGAAGGTAACATTCCCCAGGAAGAGGAAACAAAAGATCACAGTACATGGCAGACAAGAGGCCAGAGGCTCGCAAGGGAATGGTAGAAGCAACAAAGGGAAGGAAAAAATTCAGCTACGGCAGACCAATGTGAGTTTATGGAAAGCATGTGTACATGTGAAGTTTGCAGTGTTTTGTTTTGCCAAGGAGCTAACCCAGAAGCCTACAGTGGGATTTGATGTCATCAATGACAGGAATGGTACGACACTTACAGAAATGTGTGATATCAAGGCTAGATGGGTAGAATACGGTTCTGAGTCCTTTGGGGAAAATATGGATGGTAATTCATCTGATTATATCCATGAAGGGACATAAACTAAGCTTCCCATTTTAACAAGTGAAGTGCAAGAAGCAATCAAGCAGCATAACAGTGGGAAGTCACCAGGTAGTGACCTTATTCTCGAAAAGTTGTTGAGAGACCAGATTGTCAAAATCACATATCTGATTGAAAAGTGCAAAGGACACTCTGTTTCACTACACTTATGCTCCATTGATTACCGCAAGGCATTTGATTGTGTCCCCCACCGTGAATGAAATGCACTATATAGTGGAAATGATTCGCACACTATCAGAATCAGAAGTCTGCAATAAGAACCATCCAAGGAAACACTGTGGTTCAAGATCGGATTTGGTTTCTGCCACGGTTATATCTTTTTACTCAGCTTTTCAACATCTATGCTGAATTAATATTGAGAGATGCTCTGGAAATTTCGTTTTCAAGGTAAAGATTGGTGGTCAGCGTCTTACCAATCTACAGCCTGCAGAAGATATCACATTTATGTGTGAAGTAGGGAAGAGCTGTTAGATTTCTTGAGAGCCATATAAGGAAAACCAGTGAGAAGAGAGGGCTATTGTTGAATACCAAGAAAACTAAGGTTATGGTCGTGAATGGCAGTGGAACAGGCAGCAGCCAGAAGTTCATCTTAGATTGAGATGAAATGGAAGAGACGGACAGCTTTGGGTTTGTTGAGGCCATCATTAACACCAAAAGAGATCGTACTCAGGAGAACAAGCGATGAATAGGATTTGCCTAAAATGTTGTACAAAACCATGAAGATCTGGAAGAGTGAGCTCCCAATACCCCAAAGATCAGGCTGCTGAAATCAACAGCCTTTGCTCCCAAAGATCAGGCTATACTGGCATCAACAGCCTTTGCAGTTGCTACATAATGGCTACATAATGAGTCCTGAACCCAGAAGAAGTGTGAGCAGAAGAGAATAAATCCCTTCCAGCTGTAGTGCTATGGTAGAATCCTGAGGGTGTCACGGACAGTGAAGAAAACAAATGAGTGGATTCTTGGAAAGGTTGGAATCCAAATGACACAATGAGCAAATGGTGACCTTTGAATTTGCCTATTTTTGGCATGCTACAAGACACACCTGTTTGAAGGAGGTGAAGAAAGTGAATAGTCAACATTGATGAATGCATGGGAATACAATGAGTTTTGAGAAGTTGTTTAGCTCATCCAGCCTGCGGTTGTGGACTATCTGTCTATCTATCTATATATCTATCTATCTATATATCTAGAGTATGAATACACAGATATAAGTAGGAGTACAGTGCTATTGCCTGGGTTAATGTGCACCAAAACCTGGATGTATGGTTAGATGTATTTGATCATGCAGGGGCTTTCTCACAAATGCTGGGTCAAAGGTCATCTAGGGGTCAGTGTGTGTCATTATATCAAAACACTTAAAAGCCTTCTACAGTTTATACTGTATGATGTTGAGGGTTGATCTTAATGTCCCTTGGGTTTCAGTGTTTCCCAAGGAGCGTGGGATTAGGTGGGCACCCCTACTAAGAACAAAATTACGGCCCCTCATAAATAGTGGCTGCACCCCCCCCCCCCCAACCCCCTGAGGTAATCAGTAGCCTTCATTTTATGTCAACCAATCAATCGAGTAGTATAAAACAATATAAATGTCTACCCCTCTACAGCTTCATTAGTTCTGTGCATTGATGAGTCACATTACATACATGGTGATAGTGTAATAGCTGTAGTGATGTTTACATCATTGGCAAGGAATCAAAAAGCTCCATTAGTTCTGTGTAGTGATAGATCACAGTACATAACATGGTGATGGTGTAATAGCTGTAGTGATGTTTGCATTGTTGGCAAGGAATCAAAAAGCATCATTAGTTCTGTGTAGTGATGGGTCACATTACATAACATGGTGATGGTGTAATGGCTGTAGTGATGTTTGAAGCGTTGGCAAGGAATCAAAAAGCTTCGTTAATTATGTGTAGTGATGGGTCACATTACATAACATGGTGATGGTGTATAATGGCTGTGGTGATGTTTGCATCCTTGGCAAGGAATCAAAAACTTCATTGGTTCTGTGTAGTGATCGGTAATGGGTTACATAACATGGTGTAATGGCTGTAGTGAGGTTTGCATTGTAAACTTTCAATCATGGAAAAGGTTGTAATATTTACCCGATAATTTACCAAGACACACAATCCAGAAAGAGCATGTGTAACACATGTTATGTGGTTAACAGCCAGAGTGTAAACTGTCCCTGTATTCATTATTCAATTTGGCTATTCATCAAGTATATACAATAGCAAAAGTATGCTTACATTAATCTGGTATATAGCACATATAAGTTCTGTTTATTGCACTTGCGTAATATTATGAATTGTGCACACACATTACAAAAGTAGCAATACAACAGTTAAATTGTAACCACAAATTTCACATGTCTTCTTGTTGTGCTAGTTACTCTCATAACTGGGAGTTGATTTCATTGCATATTAAGTTGCTTCTATCACATGAAAATACCATGCGTTGCTACCCATAGCACTTTCCATATCAAGGAAACATACATTAGCAAAGGTGGCATGTGTTTTACCCTTAACCCTTTCTGTACTGAATGGGACCCATCCCTACACACTGTGCCTACTTTGCTATTACTAAGCCTCTATGGTTTCAAAACCACATGTATAAAATGAGGGCGATATTAGCGAAAACATACATATAAGTGTTGAAGTTGAAAACAAGTCCATAGCATCACACATGGGCTAGTTCCTAATTTATTTATTCGGCGGGTCACATTATTTATTTGTAGAATATTGCTGGCTACAGAGAATCACCCATCACCTGGGGAAAATTCGGAACAAATTACACCCCCAGATTGCCATAAATGGCACTCTTCAGAGCATAGATAGCTTCGACTAGGCTAGTGGTAAAGGGACAAGAGGAAGAGGACAACAATTTAGCAAGTATGGACTATTAGTTCAACCTAAAAAAAATAACCATCATTTTTTATGGGCTAGATCCGGCCTGCAGGACCTATAAGAACCCATGGTCTAGACGAAACTATACAAGTAATTGGAGTATTATACATTTTCTGTCAGTGTCTTCAATGTTTCATTCATTATGTGTTGATGTTATGTCATTAATGAGCTTGTCAATATTAATATTTTTCAACACATTCACATTGTCTTCAATTTCGATAGTTGATGAGGCGATAGCCAAAACAGAGTCAGGTGATCCCGATGAAGATGATTGCTTCAAAGATGAACAGAGGGATGGTTCTGAATCTCATAACATGACCCTAAAATTTCAACTTGGTTGGAAGCAAGAGGACTCAACAAAACATGGTAAAACACATAAAAGTGAAAGGCCACATCAGTGTAAATATTGTGAGAAAACTTTCACTCGTGTTGGACACTTGAAAAGACATGAGAGAGTACATACAGGTGAAAGACCATATCAGTGTCAATATTGTGAGAAGGCATTTTATCAAGCAGGACACTTGAGAGAACATGAGAGAGTACATACAGGTGAAAGACCATATCCGTGTACATATTGTGAGAAGGCATTTGCTCAAGCAGGACACTTGAGAGAACATGAGAGAGTACATATGGGTGAAAGACCACATCAGTGTGAATATTGTCAAAAAGCATTCACTCATTCAAGGATCTTGAAAGATCATGAGAGAATACATACAGGCAAAAGACCACATCAGTGTAAATATTGCGGGATGGCATTTATTCGATCAGGACACTTAAAACGACATGATAGAGTACATACGGGTGAAAGACCATATCAGTGTAAATATTGTAAAAAGGCATTTATTCAATCAGGCAACTTGAAAGTACATGAGAGAGTGCATACTGGTGAAAGACCATATCAATGTGAACATTGTCATAAAGCATTTACTCGAGTAAAAAACTTGAAACAACATGAGAGAGTACATACAGATGGAAGACCATAACATTGAAATAATGTGGGAAAGCATTTATTAGTGCAAGGAAATGGAAACAACATATAGGGTACATGCAGGTGAAAGACCCTATCAGTGTAAATATTGTGAAACAACATTTATTCAAGCAAGAAACTTGAAAACTATGGAAGAGTACAGGCCCGTATGTTTCAGGGGGGTTCGATGAGTTCGACCCAACCCCTCTCAGAAATCAAACCACCTGCAGACTCAAGGTGGTTCGTCGTCACTCATGATTTTGGCTGATCCCAACAATGCAGATACTCGGAAAAAGAGCTCTTAATCGTTTGAATTCCGACTTTAGAAGCTCCCGGAAAAGCCCAAATTTTCAGTGCGTTTCCTTCTCTGAGGGTTAGATTTACAAATTCGTATAGCCCATTAGCCGGCCGTATTTTGTTTATCATTCATTTTTGCGCCGTTCATGTGGTTATGTCCTGTTATTTCATCTCATTGTTACAATGTTGCCTTACTTTATAGGCCCTGTTTTACATTCACCAGAATTTTGCCAGCAGTAGACCTTTCCTTGTTCTGCAGTATAGGCAGAGACATCGCTATAGGAGGGTCTCACCCCCCCCCCAATATTGGTAAAACCGACGATAGTTGTAAAATCTGAGCGCAGCAGTCGGAATTTCCGAATACTGGAAAGTAGTAAAAATGTACTATAAGTAAGTAAGAATACGAATGAATTTTTTGACAAACTACAGTGTTCGGTTCAAAAGAATTAATTCCGACTGCCGACATCAAAAATAGATTTTTGTCGCCCGCTTTGCGCGCATTGTAGACGTTATTCTTGTTATTTGGTGTAACTTGCAACCGCTTTTCAACTTTCCAACTACTCGTAAATTCCTGCTCTTACGAAAATCGATTTTCTGACAAAGTACAGTTTTTGGGTCAGAAAAATGAATATTCCGACTGCCGACATCGGAAGACATATTTTTTTCGCGCGCGTTGCGCGCATTCTAGTCGTTGTTTTCGTTATTCTTGTTATTTGGAGTCACTTACTACCGCAGTTCAATTTTTCAACCATTGTTAAATGTCTGGTCACAACGAAATTAAAAATACAAATGCTGCAGTGTTCTATCAGCTTCTATAAACTGTTTTCTGATCAGGACAATGTTTGGCGCGCCTCGCGCGCGGTTTTGTTTATTTTCCTCGTCGTGTGTTGGATGTTAGGGCTATGCCGGATGTGCCATCAAATACGCATGGACTATCATAGCCTACATGACAATCCCACCCAAACTCTTCTTCCTTGTCATGTCCTCTGGTTTCACTTGTGGCGAATGTATCGATCATACAGTAAGCCCAAATCGGATTTTACAACCCTATTATTATTATCGCGTTACTAAGCGTGCAATATTTTTTGGGCTTGTCTCTTCATGCATTGTCACGTGTTCCGAATGGGCCATTTACGATGCAACCATCGAACGAAATCGTTTTTTCTGCGCGCTGCCCCCGCGCAGTTTAGTTGCTTGTTTTTTCATCCCATGTGACGTCACTTGGCCGAAATATCGGACACGTAAATACCGTTGAAAATTTAATCCGGTTCGTGCGGCAGTCGGAATTGTTGTGCTTCAAAACCTATCCAGTCGGAATTTTTGACCCTACGTCCCTGTCTGCACAGTACAGTACATAGTACAGTAAGTATTAGGCCAGCACAAGTTTACGATCGATACAGGCTTGAAACCCTTTCATTCAAAACTATTATCTTTTAAAACAAAAATTACTCTTTCAAAATTATTTTGAGAAATATAAAGTCCAAATTGACCAAAAATGTAAATTGGATAGCCACTTGACGTATAGCGTTACAGCCTGTTTCCACAAATGTGGCAGCTAAGCGTCTCAAAATAACTTGTAACTTTAAATACTTTAAATGCTGTTGTTTCAAACTCACATCTCGTTAATAGCGTATAAATCGATTTCCTTACCGTCGAGTTCTTTCTCTAATGCAGACTTCTCTTCTTTCAATTCTGTTATACAAATGAAGAAGAAATTGTATTCAGCTGAATATAATTTACTATTACTGTCTATGTGTATCGGGTGTTGTATTGTAGACTCTGAATAATGTACACTGAAATTCGCTACTTTTTTAATTTAAATATTGACCAACACCAGTGGTTCTCAACCGGGGGGGATTTTTTTCCCTGGGGGAACGTTTGGTTATTCAGGGGGGATGACTTGTTGTCTATCCTTAACGATGTGTAAGTCCGCACATGCCACAGATTACTATTTGGCAAAGCTTCATAAACCAGTAGAGGGTGATTTACAGCTATATGATAAGTCGGATGAGTAGGAGTTAGTGTCGCTTCCTTCCACCAGCGCTCATAGCATATGTTGGCGGAATATTGCTGGGGAAACTGAGACGAAAACGCAAAGAACCACTGACCTACACCGACGTTGGTCGGAGTAGGTTATGTATTCGGTTGCGCGTGTATAATTGGGTGTATGTGCTGTTTTTTACGAACACTCTAGTTCTGAACAGAATTGGGCCAAATTGAGTATATTGATATATCTAGGACATTTTGGTAGCAAGATGTAAAAACAGTCAACAAGGTGAACGTGGAAAGTGACCACAAAATGGTTCTGAGAAAGTTGAAAATCACACCCGACTAGAGAGACAAAAACTGCTCAGGACCGAAACAAAGTACCATCAACGTAGAGAAGCTGAAAGAGAAAAGGACAGAGTTTCAACTGGAGCTGAAAAAACAGTTTCAACTCCTGGTAATCGAATGTACAGAGCCAGAGGAAGGAAGATTCATTGACTCATGGAGTGATCAGCTGGTCAACACAATACAAGATAGTGCCATGAGAACAGCAGGGAAAAAAACTAAAGACTCCGGAGAGAAAGATATCAGAGTCAACAAAAAAACTCATGAATAAAAGGAGAAACATGAAGGCAGACGGTATAGGAATCCGCAATGTTGAATACGTAGAAACATGTAAAACAATAAGGAAGAAACTACATGAAGACATACGTAGTTACAACACAAAGATGATCAAATCTACAATCGAAGAAAATAAAAGCCAGAAGAAAACTCACAAGAAACTAGTACATGCGAAACAGAAAATCACAAGTTTCCTGACATCAACAGACAAGATATCACAGACCAAGATCAAATACTCAATATAATAGGAGAATTCTATGAACAGCTATACTACAGTAACAAAGAAAAGGTAGATCCACAAGAAGGTAGAATCGCAAGAAGAGATTCCAAATGTTATTGCTTGGGAGGTTCAATGTGCGCTGAATCAGATGAAGAGAGGGACATCTCCAGGACCAGATGACTTACTTATAGACACAATAAAGAAGGGGGAGATGTGTTAACTGAAGAAATGGCTAAATTGTACACTGCATGTATGCAAACAGAGAGGGTGCCACACTGCCACAGCAGTAGAAAGAAGCTACAATGATAATTTTGCACACAAGGGGGGATAAGCGGAATCTGAAGAATTATAGACCCATCAGCCTCCTCTCCAACCTATATAGGCTGTATACAAATATACTTACCAACCGGCTAGAGGAAACCCTCGATAACAACCAGCCAAGAGAGCAGGCAGGATTTAGAAGGGGATTTCCAACTATGGATCACATTCGTACCATAAACCAACGGAAAGAAAAATGCCAAGAATACAACATCCACCTCTGCATGGCATTCGTAGACTACGAAAAAGCATTTAATTCATTCGAAACTTCTGCAGTACTGAAGGCACTTCAAGACCAAGAAATCAACAATGCATACATCAATCAACATCTATAATGAAATATATTCAAACTGCTACAACATTGTCAAAATGCACGGGGATAGCAATAGAATCATGATAAAGAAGGAAGTTCGACTGGGAGACACTAGCTATAGTTCACCAAAACTAGTCACAGCTTGCTTAGAAGGCATCCGCAAATTTCTAAACTGGTCCACAGAAGGAATCAACATATATGGGGTAAAAATAAACCAGCTGAGATTTGCAAATGACATTGTCATCATATCTGACAATCTTAACGACCTCTAGACAATGCTACAAGAACTGAATGATGCAAG
>JAODUJ010652669.1:0-13905 GCA_027564615.1 Psolus chitonoides | reverse complement strand
CAAGGACGGTCGGGCAAGATCCAAGCCTACTACTGAAAGCAGACAGTGAATTAGGGTTGTCATATCGTTACACGACACTAAGTATAGACCGGTGTCCATCTTTCCATTCGTCAGCAAAGTGCTTGGGAGAATTGTGGTTAAGGAGTTTACTGATCACTTATATACTCCTAATCTATATAATGCCTACCAATCAGCCTACAAATGCGGCCACATCACCGAAACAGCTTTGCTTCAAGTCAAATTTGAGATTGACTTGGCCATTGATCAAGGTGATGTAGTTTTATTAGCTCTGTTGGACATGTCGGCTGCGTTCGACACAATAGACCATGCAATATTATTAGACAGATTACATTACATTTTTGGTATCCAGGGCACAGCTCACGACTGGTTTAGGTCCTATCTTGCAAACCGGACTCAGAAAGTCTCAATTAAAAATGTAATGTCAGATAGGAATTTTTGTTATTGGGTGTTCCCAAAGGGTCGGTACTTGGTCCCCCGCTTTTTATGTGTTACAAAAACCACTGTCTAACATTATACTTGAACACAACGTTTTGTACCACTGTTATGCCGATGACACTTTTGTCAGATTCCAACGTAACTCGCTGCATAGCCTTCACTCTGCTTTATCAAACTTGTAGACCTGCATTTCAGAAGTTGGTCAGTGGTTGTTGTATAATAAGTTGGAACTGAACGATAGTAAAACGGAATTCCTCGTTATTTCCACTCAACATTTCTTTAGATCGAATGGACTACTGCGCGCTTCGACAGTTGATGACACTACTACTATCGTTCCTTCCTGTAATGCCCGAAACCTAGGTGTAGTATTTGACCCTGAGATGATTCTCAACACCCACATCTCTAGCATTGTATCTTCATGTTATTTTCATTTACGTGGAATTGTTAAGATCAGACGTTATCTTAATAAGGAAGCGTGTAAAACTGTTGGTAATTCACTTGTATTGTCGCGCCTAGAATATTGTATTTCCCTAATCAGTACTGTTCATAATAATCAAGTCCACCGTTTGCAAATGCTACAAAATAATGCTGCCAGACTTATCAAATGAGGGCGTAAACGTGAGAACCCTTTTGTTCATTTAGTCGCCCTACAATGGTTACCCATACACTACATGATCAAGTTCAAGCAGTGTCTTTCAATTTATATAATCCTTGTGATTGACATCAACACCACTCTGTATTCGGTGACATGTTTCATCTCTATTATCCCGCCCGCAATCGTCGTTCCTCTGTAGATACTACACTTCTTCAGTGCCCTAGATGCAGGTATGTTCGGGGTTCCAATTCTTTCAGAGCTGGAGCCTCGCAGACTTGGCATTTTCTACCACGTGCTATTAGAGAAGCACCGACATTGAACATATTCAAGAGAAAGTTGATTTTTTTTTCGGTTGGCCTTCGACTTTTTGTAAAGCGCATAGAAATGCATCTTCATATTGTTACGCTCTATAAATGATTTTTTTTTATTTGTTATCATAAAACCCACATAATTTCATTCATGTGACCAAGAAGACATTGTGGCCACTATGTCCTCTAGTTCTATTCTCATAACACTTGTAAACACTCTGTTGCCCATAATAAATTGCCAATTTACGTTGAACACAAAACAAACAGATGAGATTACTGCTAAATTGAACAAGAGAACCATGAGTTTGGGAGTTTCTTTGTCTGTTTCACGCTGCCATTTTCAGCTTACCAAGGAGGTCTCATTGCATTGCTAGAAAGGTATTGCATGTACCTTGTGTTCCAACTCAGTGTTGGATATCTGTTGACCTGAAATAACCTTTGCTTCTTCAAAAATCAATATGGATCATCTACTCACTTTGAGCAAGCTATGAACCAATGTTGAGATCAGTCCAACTGTGGACTATTTGGAAAGGGCTTTTCAATGTATGCCCTATGCTATACAGACCTGAAATAACTTTCACCTCTTTCAGAAATCGATAGGGGTCATATACTCACCATGGTAGTGACATAAATGCTCACTAAAAAATAGGAAAACATGTTTACACATTTTATATCACACACAGGCAAACACACACAAATCACATGTATGAATAATCTGTTTGACTGCAAAGATTCCTTGCAATATATAGGCCAATGCCAAAGAGTCAAAATGTGAATAACACTTAGGGACTGCCATAGTTTGGTTATTGATAGAAACATTATATATCTTATTATTCTGGTTGTCCACTTGACGTTTTTCAGCTGTTCTATGGGAGTTTGTCTTAGTATATGCTAACCTGTACATGACAAATTGGGGGTATGTAATTATGGTTTACTAATTAAATAAAGCCGAACAAATATTTCAACAATCAACAGCCATTTGAATACGTTAAAACAGCAAAGTTTATTGATATACAATACCATACCTACAGACATCACAGCAGTAAAATACATAGTTTGCACTATTTGCCAGAATTAGCTGAATGCCCTCTTCAGAAAAATCTGCCCTGGATGAGATTTGTGTTAAATGGAATGAAAAAGTACATGATCCTTTTCTATGATCACTACTGACACCCAATGGTATGTATTTGATGGTAGTGTGATGTAGTGGACTGATTGTGTGATTGCTTGCACTTTGGAGGACCAGGTTCACTCAAACCACAATTTGTTTCTGGATGTATGCTTGTCAACAACTATAACTAGAGTTTCTGGTTTATAGTAGAAGCAATTAAGTCTGGGATAATTAAAGATTTACTGGATGTTTGAGCATGGATGCTCTGCAGTGGTGTTGAACAGGTTGGTATCACTTCTCTCATCATTCAGGAAAGCGACTGAAGGTTGAGTATTTCACTCACATTGATTGGAGGGGGACATTGAATGGCGGTCCCAGGAGCAGAATGGGACCCAGCAGGTATATATCTAACACAGTTTGAGAAGAGAAGGCACCCCTTCGTCTTTGCTCATCCATGATCACATAGCATCAGGGTTCCTCATGAGCAATAATGGGCTTCTTGGACCTGTAGAAATTTGAACTATAAACAACTAGAAATATCAACAGGTTCTTCCATAGTGATATTTATGTACAGAAGAGTACACCATTTTCAGAATTGATAGTGATGTGTAATTTTATGGTTCAATATAAAACAACAGAAATTCCTATACAAAAATAATTGTGTTTTTCTTGTAACACAAATTGATCTTCAAAATGTCTTTATGTCCAAATGTTTTCCTCTCCAGAACATGCTTGTAAACTTCCTGTAAGCTCTATATTTGCCCAATACTCGAGGTACAAATTTCTGATTGTGTTCATTAAAAGCAGTTGCTGTCTTTATTATTGTTCCCCTATAACAAAGATGTTTACGATTCATGAATAAATTGTGGATAGAGTCCTAATACAAAATAACAAAAATATACTAACGGTGAACAATTACAAATTCCAAAAGAGGCAAATAAAGGAAAAACACCTTGATTTCAATATCCACACAACCACTGTAGTAGCAATGAAGAGGAAGAACATATCAAGGTAAGTTTTTCTGAAATCAGTGATTTAAACATTGTCTAAAAAAATGTCCTCCCCAGAACACTTCGTTCTGGAGAGGACAACAAGTTTGATGCACTGTAAATAGGAGACAGATTATAACCAATTCATATTCTCACTATAGCTGATACACCATGCCTATGACATGGTTAAGTTTTCCAACTAAGAGTAATGCAAAACTTCATCACGTAACTCCATATGAAATTATGTATTTATTAATAGATGAGTGATTCAAAGCTAAATGAGCGATTTCTGTTTTTCCGTTGTGTATTACTTTTGAGGTAGACAGTGTTGCAAATACATATTGAGGCATGTGTTATCAAATAAAGGTTTATTCATTTATGTTCTATCATTATCAATCACAAATTGTGTACATATTCGAGATTAGGTATGCTGTATTTGTTTGACCCATCGAGATTAAGCTCCGAAATTCAAGAAAGTTCAACTTTGATATGTATTCATTCTCACGATGACTATAAGAAATTTGTGAAATACATTCTAAATTTGTCCACCTGTTACATTCAATTATGTACTCTGATTGTAAAATAGCCCATATATGGTTCCGTATATGTGATCAGGGGTGGTAGAAATTTCACTCTGAGGGTAACATTCCAATCTGTAGAGGCATTTCAATAGAAATGTGGCAAATTTTACTAGAAAGGGCAATTCAATGGGGAGGCAGTGGCCTCCTTTCCCGGTACTTTCTTAACCGCCCTGTGTGTAATTTGTATTCATGAGAAACAATAACTAGTCAAAAAGAAGAAAATGTAATATGTGCTTGGAATTTGAAAAGCAACTTTGGCTTTTTCAAACAATGTTTTTTTTCTTCACTTATTGTTTATTGTTCTCCAGTGTGCTTGTCATCTTGTTGTAAAACTCAATTTAGATTCAACAAAAACGCAACTGTACGTTGTTATTCCGTTGTTAAAAATGTTGCTAACTGAACATGGGAACAAATTTCTACACCACTCTATTTGGCCAGTGAATTAGTTTCCTACTAAGTTTGATACCTACCACAGAAAACATCGTGTAGTTGTACACTCTGTTGATATCTCCATGGTTGAACAATGCCATATAGAGCACCTATATCTAATTACAAAGCTTAGCAGTATACACTTCTATTTGTTGACACTAAGACCTAATTGATAGCGCAAACATTACTTTGGGAACCCCATGTAATAAACCTCTATAATCTGTTAGTGTAATGTTTGTAAGCTGGATTACCATTGTGTAGTGTCGTCCTATGTAAAAGGCCCTTTTCTCACACCTAACATCTGCCAGACATCTACAGTGCTGGTCAGCTCAGCTGAAGTTGTGTAGGGTAATTTGACCAGTTTGTGAAACTCTCAAGTGGACAAGAGAAACAGGTCTTGAATTTTTCCTGAAACCCTTCTTTCAATGTTTTCCTTATAGTTGTGTATTATGTCTGCATCATGGATTTTGACAAGTTCTGAATTACTGACTACAAAACTATTAAGTTGATAGCGTTTGAACCAAGCGTTGACCTCTACTGATCTGATGACTCTGGAACTGTATTTAAATGTGTCAATGTACTCGGTGATGGCAAAGAAGCCTACATGCCAAACATGCAATATGTGATGGTTAGCATTCTTTACAAATTACCCAATTAAAGAAAATGCAATAAACATGGGCTTATATCCATGGTAATGTGAAACTTTTAGCATGCCCTTTTTCCTGAAGGACCTGTGAAAAAACAGAGACTGTACATCCCATTTAGCAATACAATCTGATTTGAGATATCACAAAGAGATGGTTTTGATAACTTGGTGTGAGGAAATGTATCTTCACTTTTTTATTTTGAATAATGTTTCATGTCCACCCCACTTTTAGAGAGTTCAAATGTTACATGGTGAAAGATAGCAAAATAGAAAGCCATTAAAAACATGCCTGTTGTACTCAGTTATTTGAAATATCATTGTTATTATGTATGAAACATGTGAACGAAAATCTGTCACCATTTTGTGAAATTTCAATGTCGAAAATGTGGTCACGTTCGTAATGGTGCCTGTCCACAAAATTACGGACGCAGAAGACAGTGTTTTTTTTTTCTTCAAAATTGTTTCATAGCTTTCTGTCTGAAAATCACACAGAACGTATATTTCATGTCAGTATAGATTGTTCTGATAAAAACATGATCGTCTGTGTAAGAATTGGAATTGAAGTTTCGAGTGCTGCGATCTGTCCACATTTTTCCTTGTTATTATTCACATCCGGGAATACTAAGTTAGCGACGTATTTATCAGCGCCTCGTATAGCTTAGCCACCTATTTCCCATGTTTTGTTAGTCTGTCCACGTGTGTATCGGTTGCAAACATTGCTGTTTGATGGGTGATCAATGACTGTCACGTGGAGTAGTTTCCGCATGTCATGATATTGATAAAGTACATTGGAATCAATATGTGAGCAACTTTTGTAATTGTTTCGAAATCGAGTGCCGCATTATTTCACGATCAGACATCGTCTAGACAGATACACGATATTTTTCGTTCGAACATTGACAGAACAAATTATTTTGTCTCTGTTTGCCTCGCCTAAATTTATGCAGTATTTTTAGGGGGGTCTATAGGTAATCGCAAATTTTGAGATTTTTTCCTGAGGTCACTATTTGTAAACTCACCCAAAAAACAACAACAACTAATCAATAATTCCAACCCCAAGTAGGCTGTATATTATGCCAACATCGATTGAAAAAGATGCATCAAATAGCTTCCAGAAGTTGTACAATTTAATCCAAATTGGTTCATGAACACCCTGAATCTCGCATCCTAACCTAACTGCTATATATATTAACATGAATTTGAATATTCTTGTTCTGCAAAATCGAATACTTCATAGCCTGAACTTTCCCTAACCTATCCTCCATATTGTCCCAATTGGGTGACACAGAAAGCCCTGATTTGGGTAAATTACCGTTTTGACCCCAGAAGGTTGAATTAAACCACAGTAGGCCTGCCCTGCGCGAGACTATTCGCGTTCTGTTGACTTTAAAGCTACTCTCCATTCCCTACCAAGCTCATTTAAAATTTACCACAGTAGGCAGTGCAGTAGATGGTTAATTTAAATCGCTCAATCACGCTAGCCGTTGCATTGTGGCAGTAGAAATGCTGAAGTATGATGGTGTAAGTTCATTCAATGGATGGATCAGAGTAGTTAATAGTAACCTATTTTTGGTCGTTTTATAACTTCGCCGTTTGTGCTTCAATTTTGTTCCAAGTTACACCTAGTTGTGTGAAAAATCCCAGTTATATTCATCTAATACGAAAACACATGACATTTCATGAATTTCGTAGCTGAAAAGCTCCTAATAATACAACCTTAGTTCAATCAAATGACCACTAATATACCCTAGTATAAACAGGCAATACCCACGGGAATCCTGTAATAATGCCTACCAATCCCGGAATAATGCCTACTTGGAGATTATGAGTTTCGGTGTGATCGAATGGGCATGGACAACTCTGCAAGTCCAAAATGATCGGATTTTTTCCTCAAAACAGCCCCGACCTATGCTCATATTATAGTTTATAATAATATATGATATATTATATTATAGTAATATACCTAGACTAGAACATCGACCTCTTTGCAGCCGGGAGGTCCGGACTTTAACTTCACGTTGGGTTGTACTACAGGCACTTGTAACATTAAGCTAGGCTATACTCACTGTATACTGTACTATAGTACAGTAGGTATAACTGAATGCCCCTGAATGTAACGAGGGCTTGTTGATAGGCTAGTCCACAGCACAGGCACTCCTAACATTATGTTTATATAGGCCTACATAGTTACCCACTATACTATTATAGGTCCTACTGTAGAGCAGGCTTCATCATATGGCGGTGTGTGCGCCACTTGTGGCACATGGCATGGGTTCAAGTGGCGCATGAAAAATAGGTAAAAAGAGGATTCTAAAACTTGTAATTTGTTACGAAATTGTATGCCAGGAAAGCCACTTTAAATGCCTGGAACCCTGGCATGGAGCTGGAGCAGGCCCCTGGTCCCCACACTGTTAGGTGCTCCGCTCGCTCTGCTTTCATGGTCAGTGGCACATTAGTTAACAATAACTCCATCATGTGGCATTTCAAAAAAATTGATTGAGGAAGCATATGACCCAGCCTATAGTATATTATAGTATAGTAGGCCTAGGCTAGGCCAGGCCTATAACTTAGGCCTAACTTTATTATGTTACAACTTAAAAGTGCCTGTGGGACTGCAAGTGGAGTGGGTTGTATAAGAGACTTGGTACCTAGGCCTGCTGTCAACAATGGAGTAGGGACAAGGGGGAGATCGGATTCGTTAGGAACTCACCTGTGCGCTTTGCTCCAACTCAGGAGTGTTGCACAGTTTCATAGCCGCCCACAACTATTTTTTTACTAACCCTAACCTAACCCTAACCCTTTGTTGGATCAACTCCCGTTCACAGCACCACAGAGAAAGCGACGAACATTCCATTTTGAAAATAGAGGTTGCAATGTGACTTTGAACGAAACAGCTTATAAAACCCACTAATTTTGTGAAATGTAGGCCTAGTTATTATTTCACAAAGTGAATGTGGGGGTGTCTTTTATCAGCTGTTTCGTTTGAATATTATTTCTTACAAAAGTAACAAGTAAGTTAGGATTATTCAACCCTATTTCATACGAAACAGCACGAAAAGTTAGGGTTAGGCTATATTGGGCTTGTCTGCTGACGTTTAATTTGGTAAACGTTGAACGGCCGTTCTTGAGCACCGTTTAATGTGTACTCGGCTATCCCATGACAAAGTACTAACAAATGTTCCTGATATTGTCCCTAACATGTATTTAAATGGGGATACATGGCGCCATATTGTTTATGTTGTAACCAGTGGCGTAGTGAGCATTATCGGCGCCCGGGGGCAAACTTCGCCATTGTAAAAAAATAGTATAGATGGGGCTAAACACTATTTTGGCGCCCTTAGGGCCAGGCGCCCAGGGACAACTGTCCTCTTCCGCCCCCCCCCCCACTAAGCTACTGCTTGTAACATGTTTTGTACAGGTTTTGAGAATCAATATCGCGTCCATATATGATCTAATTGTTCTGAAACTGTTAAGTTCTCCTGGTAAATATATAGATCAGTGGTCAAATTATCGGTAGCTGGTCGGTTCGTCCAACTGCAGGTCGAATCGGTTGTTGGCCGAGATGACTAGAAAGCACGTCACCTTTTGGAAAGCGCGACCCCGCCCGTCCGGCACCAGATCTCAGCTGGCCCAGGCACCCCCACTCCGCACAACTCGCATCTGCACGGGGCCATGCCCATCCATACATGTAGTGCTGAGAGTATAATGTGCCTATCAATAACCAATATTGTGTCAGTCTGTGTAAGCTTGGTTCATGGCCTAAAAATGAGGACTCGAGTCTACAAAACTCCATTCTCTGAGTCTTTTGTCATAACTATGCATGTACACATGAACTTATCCACGTGCACCAATGTTAGTGTATATAGGCTATCATTATGATACATACACTACACTGATATCACCAAGTAATGGTGCACTTGTGACGAATGTGCACATGCTTCCGTGGATACCTGTCAATTTCTATGGTATGCAAATGAATTTCCTCAGATTTCTTAGGATATGTAGCAGAAAAACATGTTGGTTTTCGCTGTTCAACAGTTGAAGCTCACAGAATGTTACAGATTTATACTTTAACCTCAAGTATAAACAGTCCATACATAATGTTGTAGGCTGCGATATATGTGACTACTTACGTGTCCCGCATGTCAGCCCGGAGAAATCTGATGTACAGACACAGATGAATGAATCCGCACCGATAGCAGTGCAAGTGCCGCCATTATCACATGGGACGGACAAACAATTATGGCCGATAACTAGAAAGAAACCAGAAAATATCAAATCAATCACAGTATTAGGTCACAGAATCAATGTTTTTGGGATACGAACAAAACATCTTTGGAAATCACCTGGAATCATATTTAGCTAAACCTAGCTAAATAAAGCCAGATATTTTAACTTGATGTCAAGTCATAAGGGTTATAAGATGGGGATGGGTAACTGCCTCCCGTCCCCCTCCAAAATAACTGGATTTGTTTACAACTTGGGCAAGGGTGTGAAAGTTGTCATTGAAGGTTCTAGGAATTAACTATGAGTAAAATAAACACCATTTCAACTTCAAAATTAGGACAAGATAGGTCAAGGTCCTTTACTTCCTTGCTTTTCCATGCAACACTGTCTTGACTGCTAAAATGAATTATTCCCCTTTTCTTTTAATTGACCTTATGCAATACATTGTAATAGGTATCCATGTCATAATTATATAACCTACACTGCCTTAGAGAATGTTTGCATATAATTTGAAACTTTGCTTTCCAACTTTTGTTTTTACAGTTTTACCCGGGTGGATGGTGAGGCCATATTCCTCCGATATGCCACCGAAGATGTTGAGCATTTCTTGTGCGTCTTCCCGGTTTGTGACCAGCATTACCCGATCATTAGCATACCGAAGTTCAGATATACATAAACCATTCACATTTGGAGCTGCGAGGTGAGCAGTTTGCTGGTACCATTCACGCATCAGAAATTCTGTGTAGAGGCTGAACAGAACAAGTGAAAGATGGCAGCCTTGGCGCACACCTGCAGTAGTCGCAGATGCGTGGGTATGTTCGTCCTTCCATCTCACAGTACTGGTTGAATGGTTGTAGAACTCCACAATAAAGAGTGTTAAATCCGGATCGACAATGATTGGACGAAGTTCATCAAACAGAAGAGTATGGTGTACGCTGTCAAATGCCTTTTTGTAGTCCACAAACGTGAGATGAGTGGTTGCCTGTTGTGCGATAGGCCTCTGCAATGCTGTTGAGAGTGAAGATTGCATCTATCATGGACTTGCCGCGAGAGAAGCCACATTGATCGGTATTGACGTCGGTATCTGCAGTAACGTTCCGCCGATCAAGCATGATGTTAAGGACAGTTTTGCTGGTGTGACTGATCAGTGCTAAGGTGTGGTAATTGGAGCACACGCCTCTTATCTTGTTTATTGTGAAGTGCTATGTAAACCGATTTAGTCATTGCTGGGGGCCACTTCCTGGTGTTCCAAATTGCGCGCACGGATTCATGTAATGCATCAAAAATGTTGTCGTCTGTTGTAACAGTTTGATGAATTGGGCTGTCATTTTGGTCAGGCGCAGGTGCTCTGTTGTTTTTAAGCAGCTGGATGGCCTTGTGTGTTCGTTCTTGTTGGTGGAGTGACAGTATGTAATGGGTGGTGTACCACAGGCCTCTGGCGGTTGGTATCAAACAGCTGAGTAGCATACACGTGCCACCTATTGAATTCATCTCCAACCTTTTCCAGTGTAACACCATTTGCGCTCTCGATGTTGATTGGCGGTTGCTTCTTTTTTTGAAAATCAGCTATTTTAAAAAGGAGTCTGTAATCATTAGTGCGGTAAGCGTCATTCATAGTGGTAATAATCTTTCCAGCCTAGCATTAAAATGATATTTGCAGGCTTCTTTCACTCTTTTCACTCTTCTCTGTTGATTGCTATGAGTGCGGTCCGAGTGGTAGTTCGCTTGGTTTCAATGAGTCTCAGTGTAGAATCGAATCTGAAAGGTATGGGTAGTTTTTCAGCACTGGTTGGCGGCCGCAGATACGTAGTGCCTTCGTAATAATGTGTGTGATTGAATCCAGTGGATCGCCTGGTTGGATACAGTGCAATACCGCATGATTGAGGGCATTGCGAGTAACCTTTAGTGCCTATACGCTGGGCTTATAGTGGAGGCGCTGAACCGACTTGCATTTCAGCTTCAGTTTTAAGTTGCATAACATCAGTCTATGGTCGGTAGCGAACGTTGCCCTATAGGTTTTGTAGTTTATAAGCCAGCCTGTAGCAGCGGTGTCGATGAGGACATGATCAATGCCATTCTCCGCTATTCTGATCCAGGTCACTTTGCATGCTGCGAGTTTCAAGAACCAAGTATGTCACCATCATTCGGCATAGTCATCAGACCGTGACCGCCTCTCTCTCTCTTAAATTAAAGCGGTTCAGTGGGACCGCAGGAACCGCTCTTGTCGATTGTTTCCGTGCAAATGCAGCTCGACGAAGCTCGGGGACACGCTTTCCACTCCAATCAGTCACATTCCTGACCCAGCAAAGTTTGGGCGGCCTCTCCCTCTCCGGGTGCCTGCTGGAAGCCCATCAATTATTGCGCTCTGCAATCCCTCTTGCCGTTTCATATGGCCACACCAATCAGCTCTCTTCTTTATCACCTCTTCTCCAGCGAGGCACCATCGACCATCTATCATCCTCATCAAACTGTCACTTGTGATGTAGTCAGACCACTTGATACCCAGCAACGTTCTCAAAAATTGTTCTGCCAAAGGCATCATAACGCTTGATATCTGCAGCTTTTATTGACAGTGTTGTAGAGCTGTACAGTATTTTAGCTAGGACCAGAGAACGCACAAGTTGATTTTTTGTATCGAGTGATACTCGAGAAGGGGACAAGTAGTTACAGTTCCGGAGAGCAGCCTTGCTCATTCCAATACGCATACGAACTTTCGAACTATCATCAAGATTGTAATTGATGGTAGTACCAACGTACCGGAACTTGATCACAAGTGGGATGGAGGCACCATTGTAGGTAATAGTGTTGTCGGACATATCTGGTTAAATGACCATATATTCAGTCTTGCCAGGGTAAATGATGAGACCGTAGTCCATTGAAATGTTGCCGAGAATAGAAAGCATATCCTCTGCATCTTTGTGGTTGAGGCTTAACAGCACAATATCATCAGCATAACGAATCTACCATTCACGTCAGATGCGCGAATGTGGCTTATGCGATGGTACCACTCACGCATCATAGTCTCTGTGTATAGGCTGAAAAGAGTTGATGACAGTGGGCAGCCTTGGCGCACACCAATAGGTGTTCCGAACTCGTCTGTTAGCAGGCCTTTCCATCTCAATTGCCCGTTAGCATCTGTGTAGAGATTCTCGATCAGTTGTAGAACGTCATGAACGACACCAAGGGCTTGTAGTTTCTCCAACATGAGCTCATGGTTGACACTGTCGAAAGCCTTCTTGTAGTCGACGAAAACCAGATGAAGAGGCTTTTTGACGACATAGTGAGCTTCTGAAATACCCCTCAGGAGGAAGATTGCGTCAGTTGTCCCTTTGCCTTCCCTGGAACCCCACTGCGTCTCGTTGACCTAAGAGTTTGATGTAGTCCTCAAACGTGACTGGATTAAGTTCAGAACATTCTTGCTGGCATGACTTATGAGTGCTAAAGTTTTGTAGTTGCCACAATTGTCACGGTCGTTCTTCTTATGGAGTGGTATATGTATGTGGATTTTGTCTTCGATGGTGGTCAATCCCTTCTTTCAAAATCTTGAGAGGTGAATATTCTATGGAGAACAGAGCTGCCTGACTAAAGCTTAGCCTATCAATTCTGTTCCCAAACTTTCTAATTTCAAACACTGCATGCAACAGTCATAACTCTTAGGTTCTTGTTAAGTATTGTTCATATTTTTGGATTGCCTCATGACATAGAATGATCTCATTTGTAGCAGGCTACCAAATAACAATATTTCATTTCCCTCTCCGCTGGAAAGAAAAACTCACTGACTGACTGATTGACTGACTGGCTTACTGACTGAGCTTATTTGAGCCACGCATGTTGGTCATCAGGAATGAAACACTGGTAGAAATAAGAAATCAATGATTCCAACTTTGATAACCATACCAAAAAGTTCGTAGACTTCATAAAATAGACAACGGCTATAGGCCTATTCATATGCCAGTCATTTAAACTGTATATAACTGGTCACAACATAGGCATACATTAATCGAGCCTGATAAAATAGCATACAGTATTATGTTCTTATTATAGATGTCAGGTATGAACATCATATACATTTACTTGTTAGTTTTCGTTCCGTTAGTCGAAAGTATGCCTCCCGTTTGAACTTTGAAGTCATAAGTTCCCGGGGAACATCGCGGCTGACTTGGAAGTAATGAGAATAGACACTCGGCCCCAGAGATATTTGGCTGATCGTCACAAGCCATAGTTGCCAAGAGCGTATTCAAACACCCACTTGAGTCTGTCACCGGCATTAGAATAACCGCAGCTATAATGCGCTTAATATATTCCTAAGCATTAATATACGAGTGGAAAAAAGACCGTAATTATTCTAATCTAGTATCAGGATAATAACAGTATTTTTTCTCTAGATTATCCTGTAAAATACATAGAAGGAACTAAAGGCGCACGTATACAACACACGTATAGGTCTATGCCTGGGAAGACTCGTCCGGACAGCAAAATCATCCAGCCGTATGTTAAGAAAGCATCAGATGAGGGACATAATTGCATATTATTAATGTATACATGAAACCTGTAGACGATTTA
>JAODUJ010651559.1:0-13910 GCA_027564615.1 Psolus chitonoides | reverse complement strand
AAGGGGAGTAAACCCTCGCTTGCCTCGAATTGCGAGGCAAGAGGGAGCAAGAGTGGGTTCGTGTAAACGGCATATTAGATAACTATGGTTGATTTGGGATTTGCACTAATCAATCCTCTTTGCCCTACTTTAAGGTTGAACATGTGATCGACTCTCCCGACGTCATACATAAACAAAGAATAAGAAAGGCCTCATACATGCTAGGATTTTTTTTAATTTTGCACCCTGATTCGCTCTCCCGATCGGAATAGAGTTTATACCGATCCGAAGATAAGAAATTCAGTGAAGGGTCTTTTCGCCCCATGATTCCCACGTAACGAATTCGAAAGTTATGGATGTTTTAGTGCCCTAATATTGGTCAATTTCACTGTTTTTGGCGAGAGTGCCATTGAAAACTGTACATTACATTTTAGCTGGTCATGAAGAGAACAATATTCCTCTTTGTCCCTCTGTCACTCCGTCAAGCCGTTTTCAGCCACGTCACGATCAGTTTTGCTATTACTCATCGGATGTAATGAACGTAATGCAATAAGCCCATTGTGTGTAATGATTGATGGTTAATCTGACTATGAGAATTAATTTAGAGTGATCACACTAGAAGGAAATCAGCCTATTCGATGGAAAAGATTACCAGCTCATTGCAGATGAATGGCTAAATGGGTGTATAAAAAACCACTAATCTTACGTGAGGCCCTCGAGAATACAATACAACACAGCAATATCCTGAAAAAAAGTATTGCACGCGACACGCGAAGACATTTTCGATCCCAAATGTATGATCGCTGGGTTTTAAACGGCTACATTCGGCGCATGTGCATTTGACACACAAAAGGAGCAGTAGCGTAGTGAGGGGGAGCAGTGCGGGCATGAGTATAGAAGGACGCCAAAATAGGGTCAAGGCCCATGTATACTGTACTAACAAAATTTACAAGGGGTGCCAGAGCGAAGTTCGCACCTCCCTGCCATCGGGCGCCGATAAAGCTCACTACGCCACTAAAAGCAGCGTTACCGCTAAGATGCTACCACGTTGAAAAACACGCAAACAGATTATAATGTTCGATAAATAGATTATGAACTGCCACTCTGACACAAATAACACTGGGACTCTTCTGGTACGGACATGAAGAATGCAACAGTACGATACTGAATGAAATGTTTGAAACATATCTAGGTGGAAGATACTCGGGTTTTGAATAGTATATGCAAAACCGCATGCTCCTCCCCATTCCCCCTCCCCATGACGGCGCTCATGTTGAGAACACAAGAGTCATATATACAGCTTCTCATTTTTCTCCTCCTTCTCCCCCTTCTCATTCGCCTTTCTTTTCCCCTTCATCATTTTCCTCTTCAGTCCATGGGGTGGGGGTTGCGAGAGGGGGGGGGGCGCTTGAACAGGCCCCCGGCGCAGCTTGGGGAAGACGTGTGCACATCCTCCGTTAATTAACTGTAAAACTTTGACGTATTTGATATAGCACTTCTCCACGAGGTTTCAAAGCGCTTTACGGACATTTCCCTTACGGACATTCATGCAGAATTGTGCTCAGGTTCCGCACCAGTGTTTCCGCTAGGCCGCACTGATGTTCATACGAAAAGAAAAAAAAGAGTGTTTCATTTGCTCCTGACGTTATAATTGGGGGAGGGGGACTGGGGAATTACCATGATGTACACAATTTTAAATGACTTAACCCCGCAATACCAAACAGATTTATTCACGCCTCTAAATGAAATACATAATCATAATCTACGATCGAGAGCTTCAAATAACTTGTTCATACAAGGAGGTCAGTCTAAGTATCTCAGGAATAGGTTCAGTTATATAGCAGCCAAAGAGTGGAATGAATTAGATTCAAAATTCAAACATGCTTCTTACTTACAGAGATTTAACGAAAACTCAAATAAGCTGGTCCCAGATAAAGTTGATCTAAGGGGTTGTAGTCTGGGGAGCACTGAACGTACACTGAACATGGCATGGGCTTTGGTCCTGAAGTGGAGGTACTCCATCGCAGTGGATGGAGAATAATATGTGATAGGGACGTCATTGTCTATCTCGAATAGCAGTGACTGCGATTTTTTCAAATTAATTACCGGTAGTGCAATGATTTTCGAAGTATATTAACACCAAATTTCAGACTCAATATCACAATCACAAAATATCACTTTGCACCTTTACCCACCCCTCACACTGTACCTATCAGGCTCTCCTCAATCATGTACCCTCTAGATCTGGTATTTCATCAGTTTGAGTTCCAATTTGGTATTTTTGTGCCTTCCATCAGTAGTCTGTATGCACCTCGATAATCTGATATTGACCCTCCCATCTGCAATCCGCTGAAATCTCTTCTATTGAATACACTGATATAGCTTCCAGCAGTCCAGTGTGCTCACTCTAAATTAATTTACCACCACTCATTCACACACTGGGCTCATTGCATTATGTTCATTACTACTAATACGTAATGGCAACACTGACCGTCACGTGAACTAAAAAGGCCTTTTTAGTTCACGTGATTTTAAAAAGGCTGGACGGAGTGACGGAGTGACATAGAAGAATATAGGCTTGTTCTCTTCGGGACCAGCAAAAACATGATTCTTGATGCACTGTAAATTGTATACATGTCCTTTTATGCATATTTCTAAAGCGTTTTGACTACACCAGTTCTGATCAATGTTAGTACTTCAATCAGTTTTATATGATGCTGTTCAGTTTTGACACCTCACATGTATTCTCTCAATTTATACTTCTGTACTACTGTAACATTTCAAATGTATACACTTTAACTGTTTTCATCTGTCTCATTTTGCTTTGATAATTGTTTTATGATAAATGTGTTTGTTTCATGTATTGTATTCTCGAGGGCCTCACGTAAGATTAGTGGTTTTTTATACACCCATTTATGTTCCTATATGGCGGTGGCGAAAACAAAAACGAAAATGTACATATATACAGAACCAAGAATGTATCGACAAAACCGCTTCTCGCAGGGCAAAATTAGTGTAGGTGGTTGGGAGAGGGGGATCACTGCCCCCCCCCCCCCCCCCCCGGGTTCTATTCCGCCCGATTTATTCAGTCGTTAGAAATTACAAATACAAACAAAGTGATGGATAACTATAGTATTGGTAAAGTAATCTGGTTGGTGCAAAATTGTTATGTATTTCAGATGTGCACTATTACATTTATTCTGGAATATATCATTGCTATTGGCTAAACTCGTGTTGGCTTTTTGCAGGTATAGCCAGATTGTGTAGTGTTTGGAATCGCGTTGGCGTAACTTTGGAACATAGGCACCCAAAGACAGGTGGTCCAGCGGCGCCTTAGACCCTCTGGTAGGGTCAAGGGACGAAGCCTCTTGTGAGGGCCAGAGGCGGAACCCCCGGAGCATTTTGATATTTTAGGAGCCTTTTTAGAGGCACACCTAGGAGGCACTGAACAGGGCATAACAAATGACCACTGTAGTCATGGGGCAACCGTTATGAAAATCCATACAAATGTATTAGAACACCAGAAAACGTATTTCGATGGTCTGTAGGCCGTCTATCCATAGTCGTTGCCCCGTTGCCGGTCTGATCCCATGGGCCAGTTCCGCCACTGCTTGGGATTCTCTATCTAAGGGGTTTGAGTTCGACGTACTATCTGGGTTGTCACGTTGTGTCACGTTGCCAAGACACTCATTGGCGTATTCCAGGAGAGTGGACGAAAGAGGCGCGGCGCGCCTCCCGGATAGGGGAAAAAGCTGAGATTGACCTTAACTTTTTCACGCAGTAAGTTTTCTGAGAGTGGGGCTGGGATCACATCGCACCCCCGGGTAAAAAAATCCTGCATACGCGCCTGCCACTTTTACTCCGCTTGCCCCAGTCCTGACTGGAAATGGGTACGTAGGCCTATTACTACCGGTAGCTTCCCTTAGGGGTTATTCAGCAATAAACTGACGTCCCATCCTGAACAAAAACACTGTTTCAGACTCTCGTCTGCTCCACGTCACTCAATAAATCCGGATTTAGGCAGTGGCATCATGCCCATGGTGCACGATGGGACCCGGGCCGCTATATTTTTTTGCAGGACGTATAGGCAGAAATCATTCTTCGGGATTTACCGAATTCGTTTCAATATCAGGGTTAGGGTTCGGAAAAAGGGTTAGGTAGCGTTTCAGGGGGTATCGAGGTTGGTTTTCCATAATCCGGGGTCAAAACTAGGAAAAACGCCTCAGAAGTAGGATTTTGAAATTACATCACATGTTTGGATTCCAGGAATTTGATTGGTGCTATTGGCCCCCTATTGCCTATATGTCCTGCAAAAACGAAATGCGCCCGGGCCCGCTCAAATATTTTCAGAGAATAAAAAAAATGTCCAATGGTATGAAATACATCTGGTGAATCTGGCGTTTGCTCATACTTCATTGTCTGTGTTTTGGGGGAGAGTATTGTTGGGGTGTAGTGTTGTTATTATTTTTTCTCTATATTTTGGTAACTGGAATAACACTTTTCAGCAATATGTAAACTTTGACGATCCGCCCTCCATTTTGTCCTAGCATGACGCCCCTGGATTTAAGCACCGGCAACATGGGCCCTAAGGGATTGTGTGGAACCTACCTTTAAAAAAGGAAGCTTTTGAAAAGAATTGACCAGTTCTCATAAACAAAACCCGAATCTAATCGGATAAGCCACAAATACGGTACGTTACGGAATATAGCGGATTCTCGCCCTCCAGTACCACCCTAATAACTGTGTAGAACAAGTATCCCAAGAAAACCTTTTTTTCTGTATCGAGCTAGTTCGCGCGGATTTTGAAAGTTTCAAATATTCTCTTTCTGTTCATAATATTTCCATAGTGGGAAGGTGTTCATAGTGGGAAGGTTTTGCCAAATTTCGATGAAAATATGAATTTTTCAACTTCGTCGATGAAACCCACCTTAGAAACTCAGTTTGCAATACAATTTCGACCATAGGCGTGCGGGCTCCAGTCTGCCAAAGGGGGGCAAGCCAGTTTTGCCGGAAAAAATGTAACATTTGCCCGAATTTCTAGAAAGGCTAATCCATTTCAAAATTCTCTTTTTGAAGGGCCATTCCATAGAAAATTACTTGAAAATGTGATATAATTCACATTTTCATAGACTTTTCTGGGAAATGGGCTTTCAAAAAGCCAAACATCTGCGAGAAGGCTATTTTGTTTTTAATCTCCCCCCTCTGCCCGATTAGGCCGCGTGCCCGAAAAATGGCCGATTTCCCGAAACTGGGAGGGCAATTGCCCTCGACCCCCCTCCCTCCCCCTCGGCCGGTACGCGTTTGATGTTGACCCATTGAACTCCCCTCATTTTTGACGTAGAATTATATTCGAACTTGTGTTGAATATATAAACATTCATAGATCTGAGGGCCAACTTTCAGCCCTATTTGATCAATGGGAACCTTATGCCAATTTTCGAAATTATATAAAATATGGCATTCAGGGAGAAACTTGTCTTTGGTTTTCTATTGTTTGAATCAGTCATGTCCACGTATACCACACAGAAGCTTCCGCGCGAGGAGTGCGATCAAGCGTGAGATTACACAGTAGGCCCACAGTACGACGGGAAGCAGAATTTCAGTGATCAGACAATGATCGAAATGTTCCGTATATCGCGTGATACGGTACCGGTAGTCGTTCATTCGCCTCGGCTGCTCCTTTTTTGTGGAATGGTCTTCCAAACTCTGTTCGTCAGGCCCCATCACTGGCCACTTTCAAGTCTTGTCTCAAAACATATCTTTTCACTGAACATTTTCTGCAAAGTTGACTTTATTCTTTTCTTTGCTTTGTTGTGTTTTTAGTTGTTCTTGCTTCTGTGTGAGGGTTCAATCTCCCTCACCTGTTGTTGTGTTTATTGTGTTGTCATCTGTGTTCTCAAGCATCTGTCTGTGAAGTGCCTAAAGGCTTTTGCATTAGGCGCTCATCAAATCCTTTATTATTATTATTATTATAATATGAATTCTTCTATAATCATTGTTTCTCCTTGTTTTCGTCCCAGGGTTCATCTAGAAATCCAGTTCAAACCAAAGACCAAGTCCACAACGTTAGTTTCATCTATATTTACACCAGTCTACCTCCTGAGTCTCTTCGTTCTTTCAATCGCTCAGCTCCGACTCAACATCTTCATTGGCTCCCTGAACCAAGTCCTGAATAACCTGACGGGAGAAGATGAGGAACAAGGTATGCAAATGATTGCAATTTATGTAGAACAAAAATTATCAAATCAATAATGAGAAGTGTTTGGATTTTAATGTCTGTGTGTCCTCTCTCAAAGTTTGTTTTATTTGACTTCTCATTCAAAATTATGTACAGCAAAATGGAATAAGAAATGTCAAAATATAATTAAAAGGTCTCACAAGCAAATGGACCCACCCTTTTTGGACCCCTCGTCCCAAACACAGATCTCACCAACCCATCAGTGGTGCTAGTGGGGGTATGCTGATTTCATTGACCCGTAAGGTTTCAATCTGGAGTAGGTGGTGGCAGGGGGGAGGGTTTGACACTCTAATCTGTGTTGCCTGGTGACTTCTAGGGTCCCATAAATTAGTTGTGGTAAAAATAAATTGGGAAATTGCTAACTTCGGCCAACAAAAAGGGAATTTAGGGATGATATTGTCTGCTTTGCTGCTGTCATGAATTGTGCCAGTGTTTCACCAATAATATACCCTCCCCTCCCCTTTGCCCCAATTATAGAGACATCAATGTTGAGAGTAGATTACATTACTTGGTTAAGTGGTACATATTAACCGAATGTCATTATGTTCGACTGTTCGTGCCTAAAATGATACTCAAATGTATTATAAAATTACCCAGTTCATTACTGAGTATACTCTTGTCTATTTTCCAGTTGACCAGTACACCAACATCTTTGGGTACATGCAGATGATGGGCATCGCCGCCTGTCCTATCATTGGTCTCGTCATGGACTACAAGATCCGGGAGGTCATTCAGAAGACAAAACAACATCGTAAGGAAAGTATTTACCGCAAGACAAGCTCCTGCAACGGGATACGAAGGGAGGGATCGGCCAGCTCCACGAACTCCCTCCTGACCAATGGCGACATTTCCGAGAAGAAACCGCGTCTCCCGAGCACGAGCAGCACGGACAGCACTGACTCTGAAGGAAGCAAACCCCCTATGGGCCTGAGGATAAGGAAGCTTAGAAACTCCAGCTATGCCTTTGGAATCAATGCTGTGTTAATCGTCTTTTTTGGCATCTTTGCCCTCATTCCGGTTCTTCCAGTACAGGTGGGTTTGAGGAGTTTATTTAAGATTGTTTGAGAGATTTATCGGGAATAAAACAATAAATCGATGACAGCAGATTATAGACCTGGTAATTAATTGCCTCTATATAGTCGTAGACCTATCATGATTATTCTGGCTAATGACCGATGTATAAATCTCATTTATAAATAACCTAGGCTTTTTGCCTGTCATATTGTTAAATTAATTGGTATGCGAAGAATATGAAAGAACAACGTTATTCGGTTGAATGATACATTGTGCATAGATAGAAAAATATCAGGTAATCACAGCTAGTTTCATTACTGTTGGTATCATATTATTGGTGAAATTATCAATAAAAATAATAAAATACCCTGACCTGTAACTTTAGGAAAGTATGAAAGAAGAATTGCATGTATGTTGACAAATTGACATGCTCCCGCATTCGTCAGAAATTAGTAAAACAAAATAGCCATTTTAACTCCTGTATAAATTTCTCAGAAAATATTGTCTGGAAATAAACTGTCATAGGAAGGAGTGCTGCCATAGCCCCCCCCCCTTCTACCACATGTGCTCTTTGTCTTAATCTTCCTTCCATGGCCAAATAACAAGGAATTTATTACACTGACTGACCTATTTTGGCTGGGAGGTTCGGGTTGAATCCATGCTGTGTCGTACCAAAGACTGATGAAACAAATATGGTATCTACTATCATCTCGTATGCGTGAAACTCATCAGCATTGAACAATGGAGTAAGGACAAGCAGGAGTGGGACTCTGTGGATCTCATATGTGCACTAATATGCCAACTCCGTAGTGTTCCACATGATTATTCCTTTACATCAGGCGTTTGCAACCTGCAGCCCTCGGGTCAAATGCGACCCGCAGCTCCATTTTTTGCGGCTCTAGAAGCAATATCAAATTTGTCCTATCTGCGGCCCTTGATTTGTTATTTGACCACAATTTGGAGTTGACGTTCTCTTTAGTCCAGATCGTCATAAACATAAACAATCACTATATTCCACGTAACGTTAGTGTTCTCGACAGTGCACCGCGAACCTTTATGGATTAGGTGATCGTAACAATGCAAAATGGTTCTTATTAAATGGTTTTGGGCTCGAATCGGATATAATAATACCGAGAAATGTGAATTTCTTGAACATGAATCAACTTCAAAAGTTTGCAAATTATAGCACCATTTTGCATCTAAGTACTCTTAACTACAAGAAAAATTGGGCGCTGCCCCCCCCCTAGTCCCCTTCCCCATGTCCTGCCTCGATTACCGAAATGCATTGCGGCCCAGTGGTCCAACGGTTGCACACGCATGCTTTACATTGTCTGGGTCAATATTACTGATCCGAGCAAGACATGATGAAATCCTCTAATACTATGTCATTCAGGTACCTTGTTACTGGAACTGAAAGCCACAGTTATAGCATTTTCTTCCCCCTTTCTATTAATTAAATACTATCTTTGTTGCTTTAGCGCTTATCGCTGCTTTTATGGATATATTATTGCACGCAGCGATAAGAACAAAAATCATACGATGATCAGCATATATTACATCAGCATACATTAACAGCTGTCAATAAACTCATTTAGGCGATCCCACGTGGTGTTTTGACAAACGTTTACTTCTTTTTCTTTCCTTTACCTGTAGCTTGTCACGTTCGTCCTCTACTGCGTTATCAGGGGATTCGTGAATGCAGCCGCTTGTGGACTTTACACTATCATGTAAGTCGATCTTCGAGCTCAGAGTACGGGTCTTAAACGCCTGTCAAACTGAGCTTATTTGTTTGTGTTAACCTGATGTGTTTGCTGATAGTCTTTATTCCCTTTGTTAGTCTAAGACTTTGATTGAGTCATTTAAAAATGATAAATTATAGTCCTTGGTTTGGTCAGTGGGTGGTGGGCATGAAGAAGGAAGTTCAATGACGTAATGCCTCGTGTTCAGAAATATTAAAACATTTGTCAGATACAAGCCCTAGTTAACGATAAACCATGAAAGCAGTGACAGGTAACATGTCCTTCATGGTGGTAGCATGGTACAATGGATTCGTTCACCCACTTATCATTGTTTGGGGTGCAGGTGGGAGGGAGTGAGGGTTAACAGTGCCTCTGAATTATCAAAGTAGCTAGATGTGTATTCCTTGTCATCAATATCAGGTCTTTATCTCCGAGTGCAAGTAATTTGCTTACAGACGACTGCCTCAGCCGGACACATCTTTACTCATTCACTCGGGCTTGTCCCTGCGCTGCTTACAGTGTTGTTCCAGCAGGAGGTGCCAGAGGTGCTGAACAGCTGTTACATAACTGAATGTACACATAAGAACTGCATTCAGCTATAGATGCTCTTGTCCTCACCACGACTCCCTATAAATGTGTGCTCCGTAGATGAAGGGCTGGTCACTACGCTGCTTACAGTGTTGTTCCAGCAGGAGGTGCCAGAGGTGCTGTACAGCTATTATATAACTGCTGTAATGTACACATAAGAGCTGCATTCAGCTATATATGCTCTTGTCCCCACCACCACCACTCCCTATCAATGTGTGCTCCATAGATGAAGGGCTGGTCACTGTGCTGCTTACAGTGTTGTTCCAGCAGGAGGTGCTAGAGGTGCTGAACAGCTATTATGTAACTGCTATAATGTGCACATAAGAGCTGCATTCAGCTATAGATGCTCTTGTCACCACCACGACTTCCTATACATTTGTGCTCTGTAGATAAAGGTTTAATCGTTGTATCATTTTGTCTACGCAGGTATCCAGCCAATCAGGTGGGGAGTCTCATTGGTCTACAGTCTCTAGTCGCTGCATGCGCAGCCCTGTTACAGTATCCCATCTTCGTACTCATTGAAAGAGTGCTTGACAACGATCCATTTTATGTGAGTAATCAACATTTGTACAGTAGTTAGGGATGACTCTGAAGTGTTCATCACCTCTGAAACATTGTGGGGTAGCTGTGGATTACAGCTAAGTGCCTGTTATATTACTGAAGAAAGGTGGGTTAAGGCGAACGACACTTCAGTTAAAGCACTGGCAGCAGTGGCCAACCTATTTGAGCATTTGTACTGGCATGTGTTGCGAATCTTTGGCCGACTTGAAGTTAAAGAAAAGGGTCATTCAATTGATATGTTGATAATTTGTCTTGGTCTGGTATGGTACTGTGCAGTGTGCAACACTCCTGAATTGGAGTACTAGCACACATGGGAGATCCTCACACGTCTCACGAAATCCTCACATGTCCCACATCCTCATGAGTCTTGAACTTGCCATCAACACTGCACGTGTGATGAAAATATCAAAGTTATGGATTCCTTGGGACCGTCCACAGGGAGCGGCGCGATACAACGCGATAAAATTAAGTTAAAAAATGTCAACCTTTATCGCGTGTCGCAAGCAATTTGTTTTTGTGTTACCAATCATTGCCCTTTGTTAGATTTCATGACTAGGATGGTAAAAGTGGAAACTATAGATATTGCCTGAGCAATAAAGAACAATTCGCCTGTAGTGTGGATATGAAATATTGCATGATCAAATAATTATCGCTTCGTAATGTATCGCGCTTGGCCACGTGCAGTGTGGACAGGGCTTGAGGCTACTGTAAACCAAGCCTGTTTTGGTTTCCACTGCTGTTGTATGATTTGATGTCTTTCTGAATACCATACCAACCTATTCCCAACTGAGTGACAGATATCTAGGTGACATTATTACCTAATATACCTTTGTTCCACTTTGCAATTGTGTGCGGTTACATAATTGATTATGTCGGCGAAAGGAGGTAATACATGGAATATTGCCAACTTGATTGTTTCAGAAAGGAAGTGGTTCAAAGGAAATGCGATTATCGTAAAATGTCAACAAACAAATTCATAAAGGTGGGTTCATCTTCACATACGTAGAATGGTACTTGATGGATCAACCTCTGTCATTAGATAGGGTGACCCTGTTGAAGAAAATACCTTTGTTTTAGACAGCCACACTGCTTCATACTTTGTATTTTATGGCAGTGGTATTGAAACTGGTGATCACAATGCTTCTCAGGGTCACCACAATATTTTGAGGGTCGCCCCAAATATTGGGGAAGCAAAATATATGCAGATATTTTTGAGGAAGCCATAGGGTTTCCGGTCTCAGTGGTAGCCCAAAGGGGTATACACGCCCCTCCTTCAAAATTTCAGCACTTAATTTGTTATAAATCAAAATTTTGCATCTGCTCACTCTTAATCATGCAAAAGTTTCTTATGAAATACTCTGTGCCGGTCACTGGGGGGGGGGTGCCAAGATGGCCATGATGGACAGGGTCATCAAGCAAAAGAGTTTGAATACCACTGCTTCAAATATGGGATAGATCTCATTCCGGCCAATTAATGCTTCAGTTTTATTAAGGGGTGATTTAATGCTAATAGATTAACTATCCATCATGTTGATTGGCTGAAATTCTTGCCTGTTTGACTGCAGTAATTTAACATAACTCGGTATTTGGTAAAATAAATAATCTCAGAATCATGTACATTCCGAAAAGTGTTGTAGTTGAGCAATGTTTTCGGAAGGTTACTTGGAGAAAGTTTTTGCTATGGATTCAATTAACTATGTATCCTTCATTCCTACAATTATTAGTATTGAGCCTTAACTTAGTGAAGCAGTCAGGTAAAACACTTGTGTATTAAGCTAACATTTGTTTAATCTGTCCTAATACAGTAGGTCACGCCCTAATTATGGCTGACATCGTAATGATAGTCCTGTTGTGGTAAATCATACTGTCTGTTTGTTGATAACAATAACATGCAGTCAAGGTCAGTCTCGCAGGTGTTACCCTAACTACAGCTGACGTCTGCGATAATGATAGTCCTGTTGTGGTGATTCATACCGTCTGTGTGTTGATAATGACAACAGGAGTGTTACTCTAACTACAGCTGACATCTGATATAATGATAGTCCTGTCGTGGTGATTCATACCGTCTGTGTGTTGATAATGACAACAGGAGTGTTGCTCTAACTACAGCTGACATCTGATATAATGATAGTCCTGTCGTGGTGATTCATACCGTCTGTGTGTTGATAACAATAACATGAGGTGTGGGTCAGCCTCATGGATTTACTTAGCGGTCCTAGAGGAAGTGATCCTGGATGGAGAGATTTGACCGCATTGTTCTTGCGGTGTTTTTGTTAGCGCTACTAGATACTGGCTTCCTGTACGAAAAGTGAAAAACAGGAAGTAGACCACTCTCTATAGGCTTCATGTGATTCGCTTCAGTGTCAGTGCACTTAAATCATTTACACAGAGCTATACCTACCACAAAATTGCTGATTGCATTTGCATGGTGCATATGTCCCTCTCCTCCATAGAATAATAGTTGTAACCACTTGACCCACCCTCCCCTTCTCATTGACCCCCTCCCCTATCATTGACCAAAAATCAAAAAATAAAGTTATGATGGAATTTGATTACGTACCAGATTTTGAGATTCCTGTATCCTTGTATGGAATATGGTTGATGCAAAAGTGCATGTGTTGTTATGCCCCCCCCCCCTCCAAACACATTCCAATATTACAATTATATATGATAGAAGTTCAAATTTTGAGGTAGTTATGTTCATCCCTGTGTGTAATGTGGGTGATGCAAAAATAACAACAGTTGTGCCCTCTGTCATTAAATTCTGGAAATGCCATTGCATACAGCACCTTCCTGTTAATTATTATTTCCTGGAACCCTTTACTGCCATTATTCAATACTGTCAACTATATCATTATCGTTAATGAAACCTCAGCTCTATTCCAAATACATCAGCCCTGTGGATTATTGGAGGTAAATTAATTATGATCATCAGAAGGTGACTTTCAGAGATGTTTATGACTGAAACCAAAACTGTCAAAGTATGGTTCGGGATGACCTTTAATACTTTACTTATTGCATGCTTAATTGCAGTTGTCACCCAGGCTAATGTGTGTGAGGCACAACTAATATAATTGTGAATGGTGTGAACACTCAAAGTTGAATAAAATGATGGTTTGGGTGTCTCATGGCATTGAGAGCATTAGTATGGGATTGGTGTACAACAGTGTAGTACCATACATATGCAGATAAGTGTGTGTGTGTGTGTTTGTATGGGTGTGTGTGTTTGTTTGTATGGGGGGGGGGGTATTGCACTCAGTCATAAATCTGTTAGCCTAACTGGATCTGGATTGTCACTTCTAATATGGACTGTCATAATCATAGGCATAGACCTGTGTGAAAGTTTGGGGGGATGAAAGGCCCCGAAGCAAACATTTACTGTGTGAAAATGTTAAAGACAACAGGAGCATCTCCAGAGATATATCCCCCCTGGATCTTCACCAATGCTCATAATACATTATTTTGAGGCTGCTCCCATTGATTTTGAAGTATTCAGATATCTGAAAGTAAGGGTCACCCTCACTTTTGTAAATGGATTGATGGCATTGGCAACATGGGCTGTGGAACTCATGAGGATCCTACACATGATAGTTCAGTTCCACATGGACCATACAACAGTTACAAAGCTACTTTCTACTCTCAGGCATGAGGTTCTTCTGCGGAAACGCGGAAATCGACTCTTTTTTTTCTTCCGCTTTTTTTTTCGCGGACCTCCGCTTTTTTTTTGTGTTGCCACTCTTGAAAAAAAAAATCTGTTTATTTTTCTTTTTTTAGAAATAGGCATGTTATTGT
>JAODUJ010650449.1:0-13910 GCA_027564615.1 Psolus chitonoides | reverse complement strand
AAGGTCATACGCATATATAGTAAGAGACTACGTATCAGGCCTGCTAACGGGAAGGGTAGCCCAAGTTGTGTACCTCTTGCAGAATATGCTGTACACTAAACAACTGTATGCCGAAAGTTATTAGGAGCGTTCAGACTGGATCCGACTAGGATGGACTCGAATTAGGATCGTCATAACATTACATGACAGTATATATATCGAGTTCGGGAGCGATTGATATGACATCAGAAAAGTGGACAATTGTCTGTAAGTTTCTCCCCATACATTGCCCAATTTGCAAAGAATAAGCCTGGAAACGAAGAGCTTGTCAGCGACGATATAGGCTGGGCCTAGTCTAACGTTAGTTAGTGTTGACTGTTGATTGTCTACGACCTCGATTTTGAAAATGTCTTCCAATTGTTTTCAATATTTGTAGAAAAGCTTGCAACTTTGTGTGATATTATAACACCATCTGTGCGTTTTGACGATGTTGTAATGACATCGCTGTATGAAAATAAACCCAGATTATTGGTGTAATGATGAACAGGCTGCTACACCTTTCAGCATTCAGGACAGATTCTAATGTCAATTGTTCGACGCAGTATCGACGCAAGGAGCTCCCACACATGGTGTCAGGTCTTGTATTGCTTGCATCTATCTTGGACAAGCAAATTTGATGCAACGATGAAACAAGGCTTGCGTTGATAGACGCAAAATACTTGCATCAATTGACACAAGAGAGACGCAAAGTTGATGCAACTGAAGCAATGGTGACACAGAGGACGGAGGTGATGCAAGGCCTTGTATCGCTTGCATCAGTCATCTCCCCCTATGCGTCAACATGTCCGAAACTGCACCTTCGGCTGCGTCACTTGGGTCACTTGCATTGCTTATCCTCATGCATCATATACTGTGTCAAAACTGACGTAGTGTCGACTAAGGCTGCACGGTTATTCGGTCTAACCAGCAAAACCGGTTAACCACGGTTAGTTTTTAACTCGATCACTAAAAACGCGAATAACCGACTAACCGAAATGACCGACTAACTGAAATAACCGACTCATAACCGGTATTAATCGGTTACTAACTGAAAATAGTGTGGCAGATTGTATACCTGACTAACCGAAATACTCGACTCATATCCGGCAATATTCGGTAACTAAAATTTTCGGTGTGGCCGATTTTCCCTTCTTTTTTTGCTATTCGTAATAACTGGTTTAACACGGTTAGCAAATCGATAACCACCCGGTTGTTGATTTAGCGATAACCGTGCTGCCTTAGTATCGACGCAGTCTTGCAATTAACGGATAGTGGGAGACAGGCATAAAGGCTGCGAGTCCACTGGTTATTAAACCAGCTTACAGACTTCGTCTTGATTAAATTTGAAACCTTCATAAAATGAAGAATCAATTAGATCAGTCGATTCGTCCTCCTTGAAAAACCATACCACCCAATTTTCACTCCTATATCAACTATAATTGAGGAGCTACAGGGAAAAGAAAAGTGATTTTTTACAATCGCCGGCCGGCTTTTTTTGTATAAAAATACAGTTCAAATACAGTTAGTTTGTTGAACTCGTCAAGGCAACCAATCACAGCACAGCATAGGCACTCCTTTCCGTGGAGCCGTCATGATAGCATGTTCTGCCGCTTTTAATTAAATTTTGCTCCCCAGTAGCTTACTATGTGTTCATATAGGCTAGCTGTGAACGTGTATGTGTGGCCACGCGAATGGAAATTGTTGGGTGTGTTTTTACTTCGTTCTTTGTTTCTGCGTGGATGTTTTTTTAACTGGTTAAGTCATACATATTGGTAACTGTTAATGTGATGGTAGTTTTGAATGCGTGGGCCACGAAAAAAACTCTGTAAGCTGGTTTAACTAAATACTTAGTTGAGAATAGAAAGCTATAGCACTGGCGTTCATCAATGAATACACAGACAGCTTCGGGCCTTCTCAATGAGTACCTTGTTTTTTAATTCTCAGAATTCTAAGTTTAAAACAATAAGACCCAATCAATTATTCACTGTTGGATCACTCATGACCTCACCTCACGAGACAATTTTTTGTTTTGCCAACTCTGGCCGTTTCCTTCTAAAAAGGTTTTTGGCCCCAGGACGTGTCACCTCTCAAATGTGATTTGTGATCGACAAATACCATTTATTCTGTCCTAGTTATCATTTCGACTGCATTCAATAATCCTAATCCCAATTAAAGCACAAACCGTGGTTCGGGGCATAACACATTTTCGATGAATTCAGGATGTGGAGAGTTTACCGTTTCTTTCGGAAGTTAGTTATAATAAAATGTGCATACCTCTACTGAAATTTCTCTGCATAATTTGCACAATTTGCTAAGGAATCAGCAACCCTGAACAGAACTAGAGTTCCGTAATATCTGTGCATATTGTGCAGACAAATCTGTGTAGCGCGAGTAACAAGCCTTTCGCTCGACGTCGCAAAACAATTGGGCATGTTTGAAAATAAACCTTGTTTTTGTTTTAACTTTGATGCACACCCCTTGAGACATCAAGTGATTAATTATTAATCGGTTTAAGTACACATTGACCTTATTTCAAAGATACATGGATCGATAACGACAGTTGAAAATAAATTTACCTTCCCTGAGAACCAGGTGAGATAAACAGATAGGAACACACATATGTTAATTTGCAGGCTTTATTTGTCACCTGGCAACTATGGACATGTAAGATAGAGCACAAGAGAGGGGATTATAAATTTAGCTTATTAATAAATAAATCACTTTGGCTCAAATTGATGAAGTTTGAAGGGTTGAGAGATAGTATAAAATGCATCACTGTGTCAACCAAACAATGTTTTCTGAATAATCTTGCACAAGATAATCGCCCACTGGTAGGTAAACTCAAGGGCGTAGGAAGCGGTGGGGCTGCGGGGGCTCTACCCCCAGTCACAAATGTTGGGAGGGGCTGAAGTTTGCTTCCTTATTTGTTCCCTCTGTAAAATATAGCAAGTTTTTAGAGCCTATTCTTCTGACTTATTGAATTATAATTTGCAATATTATATGATCAGTACAAAATGAAGTGAAGATTTCTTGAAGGTTAAACTTCACCCTTGTTTTGTACAAGTACTTGATTCTCTGTAAGCAAAATTGTTATATCCGGCATAAAATTAAAATTCTTGGAAATAAATTTACTTCAAAACTTACACAATACGTAGCATCAATATTACATCTAAGGACCCCAGCCCGGGATGGCGGTCTGAACGTTCAGCTCCCCTGATCAGGACAGCTTCTTACGCCTATGGGTAAACTATTTATTGGCCAAAGGAATTCCTGGAAATACAACACTGGAAAAACTTCCATATAAAATTGAAGCCATCATGGAGCAAGTTTCCCCCAAAAGTGTGCCCTCTGTTAATTCCATGAATTTGTTATGGAGGAAGTAAAAGAAATAGACAATAAGCTGCATCTCAATGATACCTTCTCAGTAGACATGATATGGTGCCAAATGCAAAATATTTTCCCTTAGTGACCAGACCATAAGCATTGATGGTCAGTCCGAGGTAGAGCATGCAGAGGACTATGTTCCTGCATGGGAAGTGTACCTAACACTCAACATATTTAAGGGGCCAAGTTCCCCCGGGCCCCTCGTGATCGCCGCCTATGGGCACGATACAAATCAAGTTGAAATATGTTCAACTTTTGTCGCATGCTGCGGTCAGACTTTTTGAGGGACCAATTATTGCCCTATAGTAGATTACATGACTAGGAGGTTAAAGGTGAAAACTATAGAAATCGCTTGAGCGATGAAGAAAAAGTCGCCTGTAGTGTGATATCAAAACATTGCGTCCCAACTTTTTTTATCGCCACATGTCGCACGTAGTGTGAAAAGGCCGTAAATTTATGTATGTTGTTCCACAGACAAGTGGCTTGTCTACACAAGCAGCTGTATGAATATATGTCGATAACAACACTATCAACAGGACATGTGCCTCTATGACCTCGGGTAGTTATGATGAAAATGGCCTGTATGTAGGCCAGGTCTTTGTTTTAGGCAAATGATCTGCTAAGCAGTTGTTTGGATATACGTCACTTGATGAGTTAATTATAACATCGTTTACATGGAATGTGCCGATGGGTAATTAGAGCTGGCAACACGGAGGGCAAGACACTTTCACTTGGACAAAACACTTTCACTAGTGCCTCATATCAACTCAGAGTGGAGCTCGTTCAAAAAATGAATGCTCTAGATTAGTATCTACGGTTTCAAGGAGCTCTACTAAAGCTCATCTAGGAACCCGGAAGCCAAGTGTGACCATGGATGAACACCGGCGATAGCTCGCCTACTCTTTTCGAACAGTGTTCAGAGAGTAACGAGGCAGGCGTGTAACTAAAACAATCCCATCCTGCTCCCGGAATCGCCATTTTACGTCCCCATCCGACGGACATGAGTAGAAATCTCAACCTTTCTTTAGCCACTTTTCTAATGCTGTCATCACTGCAGGACAGCCGTGCCGAACCTAACCAATGAACCTATTTTTTTCCTTGCTTCTTCCATCCCAACGAAAGCCAGAAACTGCGAAACCATCAACAACTGCAGAACAGCTTTTTGACGAGCCAGGCCAGGAATTGAACCCGGGACTCTGCGGTGAAAGTGCTCACTCCTAACACTACACCACGCTACCACCTGAAGTAGGGAGTACTACTGCACAGGTGAGATCCTCACAAGTCCCATCCATGTCCGTCCCTACTCTATTGCTCAATTTTTTTGGGTCTTTGGTATGTATGACCCGGCCATACAGTCGGTAGAGCATCCATTAAATGGATATAAAATTTAATCTACATTCTGAGCTCTATATATGGAGTCCTCTGATTGGACCACTTGGGGCCCACTTTACTCGTTGGCCATTCAAGCATATTTTCAACATTGCTCAATCTGTATACATTCAATATATTGCAAATTTGTCTTTTGAAGACTCTAGTTCCTTAGTGGACCAATTGATTCCATCTCCCCTGCATTCCTCCAATATCGAGTATGCCTTCGAATCATTGGAAATCAATCCACAATACGAGCTGTATTGAGTAATACCCATAGAATGAGAAAAGGGAGAATGCTAAACACAGTAATAACAGACCATACACTTAAAGGCACATACAGGGTTTGTTAGGTTAGCTCGAGAAAAACGGTCAAGTGTTGTGGTTCTTTCTACATATCCCAAAAGTATTTCCGATATAATAACATCTAATGACCTTTGTTCATTCCCAAAATACTGTGTACAAACAAAGATTAGGAAATAATTTCAATTTTGTCAGCACAAAAATAAATTTCACGTTAATGTCTTTCGCGATATGTACCTTTAACGAGTGTGCCCAAATTGAAATACTGGGTGCACTATGTCATGTAGTATGTGGTACAGCAAGTCATTATTCGCTGTCATTGGACCATCCAATTAGTCAGTTCAATCAGATAGAATACTTATATTTTTCACAGCTGTTGGATGCACAAATCCCCAGAAATGGGGCGGAAGGTTATAATTCAACAGATTTTTACAAATGAGTATCAATTTTCCATATTTTCCTAAGAAGAAACGTGAAAATTGGCAATCATCTGCGGAATTATAAACCCTCTGCCACATTTCTGAGAATTTGCACATAAAAAAGCAGCACAAAATATGAAAAAATTATCTAATAGAGGATATTCTCCATGCATTTTTTTTAAGGAAATTGCATTGTGGGAGTTTTAGTCCATTACGTCAAAAATTGCCGTCATGCTTCTGCATGTATACCACAGATAAAGAATGTATACCATACTGTTACGTACATTGCTGTACATAATTTTCGAGCAACATGCCTCTACTACGTCATTATATCGCATAATCTGTCGATCGTCGGACAACCAACATAGATGCTATCACGCATGCATATTGAGTTCGAGTATATCCCCTAGTGGACTAATTGTTTGTACGTTCACACTTCTTCATATTATGTATTAAGCCTTTCTGCCATATACGCATACAACCCAAATTAACGAGAATCATTACGATAGCTAGCTTTAGTATACTGTGCCATTCTCCCTATCCTGATTCTATGGTAATACCCACCCCCCCTCATTGAGCCACTTGGGTCCGCTTTCCCTGTTGGCGGGCCATTTCCTTGGCGGCCTTGGCCTTCTTTGTGAGTTCTTCTACCTTCTGGGGAATGTTAGCCTCCACGTGCTCCGGTATGAACATCTTGTTGATGATGTACTGGATCCCCTTGGTGGACTTGCCGCAGTTGGCCTTGTAGCGCTCGATGCCAAACTTCTGTATTGCACGGGCAAATCCCATAATGCTGGAGTCCACCCAGACTTGGCGCTGGAGCTCCGTCCAGCTGGAATCTTCGCTGGACTGCTGGTATATGCACTTCTCCTCGACAACCTGTGAATGAAGGATAAGTTGGACAGAAATGGATGGTATGGAGGATAGATCAGAGCCCTGGTATTCAAAATGGTGGTCACAACTAAGGCTGCAAGGTTCTTCGGTTTAACCGGCAAAAACGGTTAACTGCGGTTACGGTTTAACTCGGTTACCGAAAACGCGAATAACCGACGTTACTCGGTTACTAACCGAAAATTTCCAGTAAGTGTGGCACATGTATACCTGAATCCCCGAAATAACCGACTCATAACCGGCAATATTCGGTTGCTAACTGGAAAAAATGGTTAGCGTGGCTGATTTTTCCAGGGGGTTTTTTCTTCTTTTTTCTAACCGTATTAACCGGGTTAAGTCGGTTAGCAAATCGATAATCGCCCGGTTATAGATTTAGCGATAACCGTGCAGCCTTAGGGTTTAGGGTTGCCGAAATATGAACAATATCAGGATTATAGCAGTGTTACTCAAACTTTCTGGCCCGGGAGTCCACTACCTACCCCGTGAAAAAATTCACGGACCACCCGACAGTCAAAATCTAATGTCAGTAATTGGGCCGTCCATAACCACTGCATCAGTGGAGCATCCATTTAATGGGTATGATACATCTAAATTCTAAGCTCTATGGATCATGTACAACAATCCTTCTAGCTTTGTGCAGAGCATGGATGGTCCAACAAAGGAGTTCCTCACCACAGCTGAAATCTAATGAGACACACTGTCCCGCTACCCCTTTGTTATTGTTGTGGACCACATCCCCACCACAGCTGGAATCCAATGAGACACACTGTCCCGCTACCTCTTTGTTATTGTTGTGGACTACATCCTCAGACCGTCGTCTCACAGTCAACTCCAGAGGTTCCACTCTCAAGCATAACAAAACTGCTTATCGACAACCTAGCCTATTTAACATACATTATTTGCTCAAACCTTTCAATTTCGAACAATGCAAGATTCATAACTTCTTCATACAAATATATTTTCTGTAAATAGAAGTTATTCTTGAGATTGTCTGATGAAATTGAATGATCTCCTTGAAGGAGCTTTCTGAGTTTGTTTTTCAGTTGAGAAGAGGAAAATAAAATGCTGCTCATTGTTAATGAAATCATCCATTGTCATTAGACAATCTCGATAACTTCACTTCCAGAAAATATTACTGTATGAAGAAGTGATGAATGTTGCATTATTTGAAATTTCAAAGTTTGGAGATTTTTTTTTTTTATAAGGCTGGGTTCATATTAAGCGGGTTCGGTGCGAATTTGCACCAATGTATGCCGAGTTATATACTCGGGTACTCGGCATGAAGCAGTCCTTTGCAGTGTTTTCACGAGTTCTGCTACGATCTATCCCAAGTGATCTACGAGGTAACTTGTAGCAAACTTGTAGGTAACTCGGCACAACTAGTATAATATTCACAGCCAGGTTGTGTGATTTCCCGAGCTGAACGTAACTCTTACACAACTCGTAGATGGCTCGGGTTATTAGTATGCAGCTCGTACATAGCTCGGGTATAATTTCAACCCACGAGTCACCCCCATTTATGCCAAACTCGTAGAAGATTTGAACATGTTAAAAACTTCTACGAGCTGGCCCGAGTTTTCTTGAGTTGTCAGGTGTTCTCTTCAGTAGTTTACAAGAAGTTTTCCTGAGTTATCTCAGCAATAAACTTGACACCAAACTCAGCTACATGTGAGACCCACTTTACGCAGCCCTGAGGCCGGATTCACGAAAGCAACTTACGCACAACATCTTGCATAAGTCCTACTTTTACGCAACGTATCTACATTAAGTCGGTATTCCGGAACGATAATCTGCGTAACTTTGTGCGTATACGTACGCAAGATATAAAGATGTTGTAAATGCCCACCCTGTGCTGGTGACACCTTTGTTTCTTCGCCTATTAACCAATCACGCAACACTATGCCACCAGGAAAATCAACTATTTTTTAGAATAAATATGTTCCACACAACCTATTTATTGCTCTTATTTATGTCTTAATTCTAGAGGTATTTTTTTAAGAGACTTGCTTATCTTGATAACTCGAGTGAAAATTGTGTTGTTACATTTTTCACGCTGTACGTAACTAAAGAACTTGTTGCGTAAAGACGTTCCACGATATAGTACGCGTGAGCCGATTTACGCTCAATGGTCTGCGCACATAATGACTTTGATTGTTGCGTCTCCGGAGTAACTCTGTAGTCAAGAAAACATGCATTATGCATATTGGCGGTGACTGCTTTGTAACGAGCTTAGTCATTGGCTATGCATGAATCAACTGTTTGCGCTACTTTTACATTTGCAAACAGCGTACGCAAGGTTTGTGGATGCCACTTACGAAAGTGTGTATAGACTTCGTAACTTTATTGGTGTACGCAAAAACTGACGCAAGTTTTTGTGAATCCGGCCCCCAGAGGTCCGAGTTATATTAACCCTCTATCGATCACATGAGACTGAGAGTAGTATTGTTTGGATTTGATGGGATGACTATTTGGTGACACACAAACTCACAGATCTCCTTTAACAATCTACCAACATTTCAATCTCCTCTCCTCATCTAATAAGCAAACCTCGAGCGATTTACGATAAAAGTTCATGTCTTTCTAGAGCTGCCAACTTTGGTTACATGTTATTTGGCCAAAAATAAGTGATTTGGCCAAAAATAGGTATTTCAAAGCCAAAATCTTTTTTCCAGTCTTGCATGTTACATTCACAGTTGAGGACATAGACCTCAGCATGCATACGCCAATAGTGCCCCACGTTGGTTTAGGCCTACTCTTCCATGCTGGCCAAGTGTGGGTTGGCAGGGAGGCAATCAAGATGTGCCTTGCCTAAGGACACAACGTGGCTGGGACGCGGACTCTGATCCTTGGAATACAAGACTTGAGTCTTAGGCCACCACGCTCTCTACCTAATTTTACTGAAAGTATAAACAAGACTGCAACTCTGCAGTGTGATTCCTTGCCAGAATAATTGAAATGAAATACATAACAAGTATGATGTCAACAACTGAAGTTGACATTCCCAAGTTATGTTGCTCAGAAGATTGTCAGTGTTTGATTTCTGCATGTTGACTTCAGCTGAAAATAACAGGGTCCATGTACTAACTACATGGTGAACAAACATACAAAGTATTCAATTAATAGTTTGCTGTATCAGGTTATGATGGTTACAAGGTTTTCACAGTATTTGAGACCTAGCTTACACCAAAACAACAGGGACCAAGTACTAACCATGATGAATATGCATACCAAATATGAGCTAATTGAAATATGCCCCATCAAGTAATGGTGGATTTAAGATTTCCATTGTTTGACCTCAGATGACATTTGACCTCCACTAAACCAACAGGGATCAGATACTGATTATGGTGAACACACATACCAAGTATGAGCTAAATTGAAGTTTGCCCTATCAAGTTGTAGTGTTCACAAGGATTTCACAGTGTTTGGCCTCTGTTGACCTCAGATGACCTTTGACCCAGACCGAAAACACTGGGATCATGTACTCACTATGAGGGACATACATACCGAGTATGAACTCAATCGAAGTTTGCCCTATCAAGTTATGGTGGTTACAAAGTTTTCAGTGTTTGACCTCTGTTGACCTCAGATGACCTTTGACCTCAAACAAAAACAATAAGGACCATAAACTTACCATGATGAACATACATACCCAGTATTAACTCAATTGAAGTTTTCTCTATCAAGTTATGGGGGTTACAAGATTTTCACCTCTGTTGACCTCATATGACCTTTGACCTCAACCGAAAACAATGGATAGCATGTACTAACTATGATGATCACACATACCAGGTATGAGCTCAATTGAAGTTTGCCCTATCAAGTTATAGCAGTTACAATGTTTTAGGTTGTTACCTCTGTTGACCTCTACCAAAAACAATAAGGACCATAAACTTACAATGATGAACATACCAAGTATGAGCTCAATTGAAGTTTGCCCTGTCAAGTTATGGTGGTTACAAGGTTTTCAGTGTTCGACCTCTGTTGACCTCAGATGACCTCCACCAAAAACAATAAGGACCAAGAACTTACTATGGTAAACACACATACCAAGTATGAGCTCAATAGAAGTTTGCCCTATTAAGTTATGGTTGTTACAAGGTTTTTAGTGTCTGACCTCTGTTGACCTCAGATGACTTATGGCCTCCACCAAAATCAATATGTAACAGATACTGACTTTGATGAACACACATATCAACTATGAGCTCAATTGGAGTTCTCCCTATCAAGTTGTGGTGTTTACAAGGATATCAGTGTTTGACCTCAGATGACCTTTGACATCCACCAAATTCAATATGTATCAGGTACTGACTATGATGAACACACATATCAAGTATAAGCTCAATTGGGGTTTTCACTATCATGTTATAGTGTTTACAAGGATTTCACAGTGTTTGACCTCTGTTGAACTCAGACGAACCTTGACCTCCACCAAAACCAATAGGGCCCATGGACTTACTATGGTGAACACACATACCAAGTATGAGTTCAATTGAAGTTTGCCCTATCAAGTTATGGTGGTTACAAGGTTTTCAGTGTTTGACCTCTGTTGACCTTTGACCTCCACTAAAATCAATGTGTATTAGGTGCTGACTATGATAAAAACACATACCAAGTATGAGCTCAATTAGAGTTTTCTCTATCAAGTTATGGTGTTTACAGGGATTTCACAATGTTTGACCTCTGTTGACCTCAGATTACTTTTGACATCTACCAAAAGCAATAGGGATCATGTACTCACTATTAGGGACGTACACATCAAGTATGGTGTTTACAAGGTTTTCAGCATGACTGAATAGATTCCTTTTGCCTCTGACAAGGAATCAAAAATTACCTTTTGTCGCACAACATTTTTGTCGCAGTGCAACATATTAGGCTTAGCCAATCAATAGTGGTGAGACCTATCATGCACGTGTCACGTGTTGGGGAGTATTTCCAGACAGAGAAAAGTCTATTGTGTTCACAAAGGTATGTGACAAAAATGTTGCAAGCAGTGTGTACGTACAGTCCATCCATGGAAATGTTGTGTCGTATCGCGGTAGTGCACAGCCCTTAACCATGGTATGGCAAACAGATGCAATCAGGGGCAGCTGAGGTAGTTTCAATTTGGTGGGGGGACCCAAGGTAATTGGGTGGGTGGGGCACATTTTCAATTGAGAGGTATCTCAAGAACAACATCTACTGAAAGTTAACCAGAAATCTTCGAAGAGCATGGTTTCAGTCTGGTATATGGCCATTACTTTATTAACTTGTTTTATGCTGCATTGCTAACTTGGTACCAGTGCAGGTGTCAGTGTTTGACACCTGTTGACGTCCATGCTAAAAGCATATCCCACCCTCACAAGGGCTACCAATGCCTAAAAAATATCAGACATATGTATGGTTCCCAAGTTCTCATTGACATTGAAAGAATTGGTTCTAAACCCTGCCTGCCCGCTTAATATTATTAATGAGATTGGCAATGAGTTGCAATAAGGTACCTTAGCACTGCTGAATTCATGTGGTTACGAGCAATTTCCAGTGAAATTACATTTGGCCCCGCCCCTCATGAATATTAATGAGATGCAATACGGTACTAACTTACACATGTACCCCACTTCCTACCAATGCCATTAAAACAACTTTGAACAAAATCAGACATTCGGTTGCTGAGATATTCACATTTGAAGAAATTGCTTCTAAGCCCCGCCCGCCCACTCATGAATATTAATGAGATTAGCACCAACATCAATAGGGATCATCTACTCACCATGGGTAATCTATGTGCCAAGTATGACATCAATCCACCATGCCACTGTTGAGATAAAGTAGTCACAAGCTTTTGGGTCACACACACAGCCACATACACACGCAGTCCTGACTGCATAGATTACTTTGGCCTGCGGCAAGTAATCAAAAAGGGCATTTTTCACAAATTCACAAAACATTGGGGGCAGTACTACCCAGCCCCTCCCCACCCACATTGTTTCTTGGTTCTGGTTCTCCAGGATGCAATCCAAACATGGTGAAATATGTCGGTGGTGTGACACATAAATGTCCTATTTTTGTGAGCCCTGCATAAACTGGGATGAGGTATCACCCTTGCCAAAGATGTAGTCAGTAGTACAGGGGTTCATAACTGTGGTCTTGAATGCTTGTTGCTGATGATACCCAACAACTATGGACAGCTTTGTATTAAAGGAGAATGTGATATGAAATGTGATATGAAAGAGGAACATCTTCACCAAATATCATCTCAAAATATTGTTTTTATTTTCCAGGATATTCAAATTAAATTAAATAATCAACCTTAACAGGTAGCTGCTATTTTGTTACAAATTCATAAACCCTTATAAGACTTGCATCATTCCACATTGGTCTATTGTATGGATTGAAACATGCACACTCACTTGCTATTGTTTATGTGTTTTATACTGCTAATGCTACATCTACTTTATTGAATGCACTGCCATTGACTTATAATTACAGTGCGCGTCGAATTAGAGGATGCACGCAGAGGGAATTGTTAGCGCGTAAACTGAGAATAAAGTGCGCGATTGAATTAGCAGTTTCGCACACTTCCTAATTGTGAAGTCACCTGCGCGTTTTAACTAAAAATAAAACAGATTATGACGTTTTCCCCCACCAATTATAAAGAAATACATAAGTATTGTGGGTAATAATTGTCATAATTTGTAAGAAAATGGCAGCCCCCTGCTCTGAGATTCGAATATGCATATCTTGGGAAGGAAACAATATTTTTAGATGAAATTGTTTGGAAGTTGTTTGGTACATGTATATACTTCTGCTTTATTTTCCATGGAGTTTTTTTCCAGGTAACCAAACTATTATTTACTGTACCTCATAGAGACTGTAGATTTCTCTCCCGATATCTTCAGGCAGGAGAGCAGTCATCTCAGAGATCGCTTCCTGTAAATACGAAAACATAAAGCTGTGTTGAGGTTCCTTGCCGAATGAAAAATATCAGGAAACAATTCTGGAGAAACCTTAATATTAATTAGTCACACATATTTATGTCCTTTACCAGACTTGTAGGACTTACTTGAGTCTGTACTCGTACTCGAGTCCATTTTTCTGTAATCATACTCGTACTCATGGCTTGGTACTCGTCTCGTGCTCAGCAATTTGAAAAGTCATGTACTTGTAATCATGGGTTTGATACTCGTAGGCATCAGTACTTGTACTCGTACTCAGGGTTCCTGGTACTCATACTCGAACATAAGTACTCATGAGTACACCAGTAAGAAAAGTCAAATATTCCAATATGTTCTCAGAAACGGACATAGTGTCGTGTAACGATATGACGACCTTAATTTTCCTTGGCTACTTTCGGTAGTAGGCCTAGATCTTGTCCGGTCGCCTCTAATAACTGTGTAGTCTGTGCAGCATTGTTATACGCTGAGTCATAAGCCTGGGATTGTCCGAACGCTTCGACGACGTTCAGTGTTCTTCATAGTCTGCAAGACATATACACCAGTTATGCTACCCTTCCCGTTAGCAGCCCTGCTACGTAGTCTCTGTACTACA
>JAODUJ010649338.1:0-13911 GCA_027564615.1 Psolus chitonoides | reverse complement strand
GAAAGCTGTAAGTAAATTCCCGCTCAAAACACTGGATTTTATTACTTTTAGAGGACGTGATCATTAAATGAGAACAGAAACTTGTTATAGAACATATTTTCTCCATGCGGAGCCTACTGTTAAAGTTAAACCTTTCTGCTGCCAGTTAAATGAAAATGAGACGAATTAGTTCACGGTAATTATTTTTAATATTGCGATAGTGTGGTGAGGTAACCTTGCAGTGTGGAATTGTTCACAGATGACCTTTACCGGGAGGTCACCCCCGCATGCGCAGGAGCTATCTCCAAACTAGCTTATTAATTCCGTCTTCTAATTCCAAGATTACTTGACTGTTTATAACTCAACAACGGGATAAATACTGTCCAAACGCCGTAACTGTTAGGTATAGAGTTGGGTAGGCTCGAAAACCAGCACGTACGTTTTTGCATATATAGGCTACATTTTAATAAAATACTTAGGCATACGTGTCCCAGAAATGTTATCAGACTTTCCCACTTAGAAGTGCAGTATTCGAAAACTTGGCCAGGGAAGTGCTGTGGTACATTATAAGTTTGCTGTGTATAAGCTTTTTCGATTGAGTTTACGAAACATGCCGTTGTTGAGTTTATGTACGGTACCGTAGTAGTTTAAACTATATAACTACTATCCTGGCTATATCTATACCTGCCATAATGGAATCCATTTGCAAATGACAGATGATACCGTGATCGTAAAGTTACATGTTGATAATGTTAGAAGTATGCGCTTCAGCTTTCACCGGGTTTCCCGTCGAAGCTATGTGAAATTGAAGAATTACTGAACCACCAAATATCGAGCTAAGCGGACAATATGCGTTTTACAAGTATAATCAATATATGCCACTCTACGTGGTACGAGCTGAGTTGGAAAATAACTCCCATGACATCAGGGTAACATTTGATTGTAGGTTGATGGAAGATGGGATTCGAACCAAAGCAGAATTTATAAACGGTGTCTTTACTGGTGAGGCCCACGAAATTATCATTATATCAATATTAACAAGGTTAATCGAAATTACGAAAAACTCCTTTAATTTTTCAATCCAAAACACATGTTTAATATGTACCAAAAGGTGAGAAGTATGGCCAACATACCTGACATATGACCATCATTGCGTCATAGATGGTTTAGCATCATACTTTTCAACCTAAATTAGCGCCTAAAAACAATAACAAAAACATAACTACAGTAACCATATTACTACGGCTGCCTGGTTATATACTAACTGACTAAGATAAACTACCGTCACTATGATATAATATATGGGTTCGTATCCACCACTAATTGAACTAATTGGGGTGACATTTTCAGAGCGATAACCAGTGTTAATATTTTACCACTTCCCAATTGTGAGGTTACTATTAAGTGGTAAAGTGCATTTTGATGAGCGACATATGAATTAGGATGTTTGCCTGGTTAATTTAAAAGATGACACAGAATACGATATTAACTTATCATCCCCCGTTTGCTTGTTGTAGGTTACTTTAGTATTGTAGTAACCGTGAAGTCACATTATGCGCAGTTACGACGTCACATTGTTCACAGTTATTTACTATTATATCGCGGCTGCGTGATCATAAAGTGAGCCCAGGGTGGCAGATTACGATTCTCACTCCTTTTGCATTTTGCATTTTTTCAGCATTATCGGATATCTTGTGGTCAGATGGTAGAACTAACATATTGTAACTTAGCCTGGCGAATATTACCTACTTATTCAGTAACCTCTCAACGAAAAAACGTCACCATGCAATATGAAAAATAACGTCATCTACGCATCAGCACATGTTGGGTGACATTGCAGGTTACGCCTATTCTATCTACGTTAATTAGTTCGTATTCTCTCATAACAATCGAGAAATATACTGGTATTTTGTTTAAAAAACGACAACTTGAGATAAAAACTGTTAATCAAGGATAACTATTTTATACCGAGGAACATTATTGGCAATGTTGAACAATTGGAATGCGGCAGTCGGAAATTGTATCTGGGTTTTCCGGAAAACCGTCGCTGAAACGGCGATGCTTTTTTGGTGTTTTATTCAGTACTTTTATGAGAAGGAATTTACGAATATATGGTTGAGTGCGGCAGTCAGAATTGTATTGGCCTGAAGACAGTAGCTTTTACTTTTAGCCGAAATTCCGTAGCTGAAATAGCGATGTGTTTTTATTTTCGAGTGAACAGGAATTTACGAATAGTCTCGTATTCATTTTTCTAGTCAAATTATACAGCTATCATGGGTGTTGGTTGGATTTATGGGGTTGGTTGGATTAAATTGCACCCGCATAGATTTTTTACTAGCGAAGAAGTAAAATATTAGGAAATGTGGGTGGGCACCAAATCCGGTGTTATACACTAATACACAGCATACAAGGAACCCACTGGCCGCTCCCTTGTTTGCTTGTACGCCCATCTTAGTCCTGCTCTGGAAGGCGATGGGAACCCCTCACCAGATCGCCCGAGCACGTGACCTAACCAAAAATCCTGTTTAGACCCCGGGGGTGAGCAGGGGCGTAGCCAGCCCTGGCAGTATAGGTGGGCATGGCTACAAACACTTTCCCGCCACCTCTCCTCATTTTGCTCCACCCCCTCCCCAAGTGTTCCCGTTTCTCTCGGTCTCTTTCTTTTCTCCCGTTAAAGTACGTTTCCCTTATTTTCTTCCATTCATCTCAATTTTACCTCTTTTGCCTTTAATTTTTCGCTTTTTACTGCAACATTTCCCACCAAATTCCTCTGGGTGGACAAGTCGCCCACCTAGCAGATCCCTAGCAACGTCACTGGGGGTACGCAACACCATGGACGGCAAAGCCATGAACAAACAATTCATGTGAACATGTTTGGGTTTGATCAGACGTCATTTTAAATTTCTGCATAAAGATGTTGTTGTTAGACTTTATGATGAGTGCACACAAGCTGACCTCCCCCTCCGAGATGCCCTGTCGGCAGCTGTACAAAGCACTCCCGGCATGGTCACGCCTGCCCAAATCTTCACATTGTCGAACCAGCTTCCTCTTTGCTGTCTGCGCCCAGGTCCGTCCCGACGACGCCCCGAAGGATGGTCCCGGAGAGGCCGCCATGTCTCGTGACATGGCCGAACCACGCTCCGCTCGTTTGTTTTATGCTCATTGTAGGAGATGCGGAACAGCTTTCTCGAGCACTTGGTCTCGAATGCTTGGACTCTCCTTTCGCTTTCAGCCAGCAGTGTCCAAGTCTCACATCCGCGAAGCAGGATAGTGACTTGAAGAGCCCGAGTTTAGTGGAGACGCTGATGTTGCTCTTTTATATCCTATTGAGTCTGGCTATCGCCGCTGTAGCTGTGGAAATCTGGATGTGGATTTCTGCTGGACATGTGCCATCCTTGGGGAAATGGATTTTTGTTATTTTTCTGGCATTTTTTTATGAGGACACACCGGGTAAAGTTAGGTATGTTCTTAATTGTACGGGGGAATATTGACCCAGTTCCTAATCCCAATCGTGGCTGCGACCACAACACCGAGTGGATTTGATTTTACTTTTAATAAATTAGTGAGACTCGTGGCAACGCTATATCTACGCAATCTAACCATTTTTTGTTGCATTTTAAATGTGCTCAAGTAGTGAGATATAATTATAGGGAGCATTCATGCTGTTAATGCAAAGTGTAAGCTGTATTCGTCGACTAGCTTCAAGGTCATTTGTATTAATGTTATATGTTGGCGCGTTGAGGTATGAATAGATCATTGACTTTCCGTGGACAATTTTCCCCTAGGGTATATTGGGATATAGTTCCTTATACAAACCTACGACACTTCTTTACAATTAATCGCCAGATACAGAATTCAAAGCACCAGCTTCCCTTCGTCAGGGTGTTTCGCCCACCTGCCCACCCCCTCCTAAAAAAAAGACGAATCTCGATGATACCGCGCAAAATGGTGCGATTTATTCAGAACCTCTGCGGTTCACATCGATATTTCTCAAAATCGAATGTTTGAAGTGTTTTGGAATGCCGCAGTCAGGCAGTTGCACAGGCAAAATTTACGTCTTTTTTCTTTGTCACAAATCTTTCAATTGAAAATTTGGCTTCGATATCCTCGTTGTGATACCCGAAAGGGGTTTTAACGAGTATACAGCAGAAGCAGAAGAAGAAAAGGAAATAAATTGACAATTTCCAATTACACAGGCCCTCTTTACAAGCCAAAACTACCAACGGGCGAATACCCTACCGTAAAACGTCATAATGTGACCAGGACGTCAGGGCCAGGACGGTTCTATTTGGACAGACAAATATTGGAACTAGGGCCGTCCTGTCTACATTGCAAGCTATAGGCAAGGAAATGAACTGGCCCATATCCGCTCACCAACCAGAATAAAAATGGATGAGCAACTTTACCTGCCCGCCCCTCGAAAACAAATTACTTCGCGCAAAACTGTTACGGTTGTCATGTTCAATCTTTGTGATATGAACTGCCCACTCGACATTATCTTCACATGACCAGTGAAGTTACTACAATACTGCACGCAGAGCGCCTGTCATGTGGGTTTTCAACATGCCTCCAAATTGTATATGCATACGTGCAACTGATATCGCATAACCACTGAGCTCCAATCTTGCGAGCGGAGTGTAAAAATAAATCAAGACGAAGGTTTTTAAAAGTGAAAACTTAATTTATTATTCTTGCTGCAACTTCTCATAATAGGCTATGACAAATGTAACAGCGCAACTGCTATTACATTCTTTATTTTGGAGTGCGAATAGGCAGATAGGTGATAAATAATTAAACACGTCAGAATATAAAAGTTATGTACTGCAACCTCGTCTCATTCGCATACAGATTTTTTCTCACGGAAATGGCACTCCTTTTATTAGATGACGGTTACATTTAATGTATATAACAAATAACTAAATAAACTGTTCTACCGAAAAGAGGCAATACCCCGTCACCCGTGTCTCAAATTTCGTCAACAACAATTGTTTCCGTCTTTACAGTGACCAGGTGGCAGAATAAATCCGTTCCTTCGACAATTTTACTACTGATTCCAAGTTAACCGTAGGCCTATTTAGGCAACCTAGTACAGTTGTATCGAAGAAAGCGTTAAATACTCTAGTTACTATGCAAGGCCACATATACTATGTAGCCTAAATATGTTTATAATATTCTACATAGTCTAATTTAGCAATGGTGCGTTCCATTCGTGGGGCGCCTGAACTCGTGGGGCCTGGAGCAGTTGACCATGCGTGCCATGTGCTAAGACGGCTCTTGTTGGAACGCCCCCTCAGAAATCCATGACTTTCCGATCACGTTGCTAAAACAGTTATCATTTACCATTTACCCGCGATTTCTGAAACTACCGTATCTCGCGATCCATTTAAAATCTTTCGCGACCCAAACTTTGGATCGCGGTCTACGAACGGAAAGTCGTTGATTAGTTTCTACGAACGGCCTTCGCGTAAAAAAGGTAGGACCCATCGGTCTATAATAACCTGGGTCTGCGTAACGGCATCGCTGTATACATACGTTATCAGCAAAATAACGCACATGTTTCAGCAACCAAAAAAACTCGGAAATAAAAACAGGGAATATTAACAAAAAATCCTACCTTTTTTTGTGGAATTACGTCGACCGTCAGTCTTTACTTTTTTTCACTTCTCTTCAAGAATAACCTTCCTTAGAATCCAACTACACCGGTTCCTGAGATTGTTCGAGTTCGTTTTGTCTCTTTTTGTCCAATTAGGAATATTGCTCCTCGTGCACACGACTTCGGTTTTAACTCTCGTTTGGAATACTATCGTTGTCTACGACATTCAAATGGATCCCCATTTCTTGGCTGTCAATTTCAATTGCGGATTTTTATCCTCAGAGGAGACGCGTTGATTGGTCGGTTGTTTTCTTTAGCTGCTGTAATATCAACTGCGATTGGTTGTTGATGTTGACGATGAGTGTGACTGATGGAACGCTATTGACAACACGCTATCGTGTTGCCTTTGACGGAAGCGAACAGGTTGATTAATTCCCGGGCAAGCCGGGTGTCGCTTTTGTAACTCCTTCCGAGTTATTGAAATGTTTAGTTGTAATCAGTGGCGTATAGCAAGAACGTTGTCAGTCGGAAATCACTCTCCGAAATACCAGTAGTTACCACGACGAATCAGTGGCGTAAATAGTGGGTTGGTGGGCGGCGGGTGGGCTTGGTGGGCGGGTGACTTGCCTACCCAGGAAAAGTTTGGCAGGAAATGTTGCAATAAAAGACGAAATTTGAGAAAAAAAGACGAAAAAATAGAGAAAAAGTGGGGAAATTGAGAAAAAAAGACGAGAGTAAAGGAAAAGTAACGGGGAAAAGAAAGAGAAGCTAGAGAAGAGAAAAAACATGCGGAAAATTTTGTAGAAAAACGGGAAATATTAGAGGAGTTTTCGGGAAATTGTTGTAGCTATTTGCCCACCTACACCACCAAGTCTGCCTACGCCCCTGTGACAAATGCTTGAGCATCAAATGGTGTATCGCGGCTGTATAATTCTAGTTAATAATGCAGTGAGACATCATAAACAACAGCGGTTGAGCATTCCGCCAAATCTTCTGTATTCCACGGCTAGTAGAAGCCAAACGGACATTACCTATGTAACATTTACGACCAAAATTCGGCTAAAATTGTGAATATTTTATGTAGAATTCAAACATTTTGAGCAAATTATGAGTAATGTCGATAATTTGTTCACATTTTTCATGATTTCATTTTGACAAACTGAATTACACTACGGCTTGTTTTTTTTTGTCCACGATCAATTCAAATTTGGGAGGCTAAATGAAATTTAAAACGGTAAGATTTCTAGAATCTAACCGTAATACCGATTTGCAACCCGGATCACGGCGAGTAGCTGGAAGATCATCTCACGTAGAAGGCGTTATGAAAGGGGAGTTTATACGGGGAATGAGGGGTTAGACAGGAAGAGCCTAAAAAAGCAAAGCATAGGCCATATTAGGGATGTTGAGTGTGACGTGTGAACAACTCCTCGCTGGAATGAAAACAACAACAAACTCAATTTAAAACATAAGATATACAACTTTATATAGTTCTTTGATACAGGTGAACAAAACGTCATAGGAGTGAAAACAAAACGTCACACTTATCATGCCTAATAGTGTATGGTGGGTTTGCTCGTGAAAGCCAGTCACGTTTTGTAATTCTTAATTCACATATTCCAAAACACTCTGTAAAGAGGAAATTAGGCAATAATTTCAATTTTGTGGGCACAAAAATAGTAATTCACATCAATGAACTTAGTAGTAGGTCAGTAACGTACTAGTTTCTCGTTTCCCTGCACCTTATACGATTTACTGTACTGCTGTAACACACAGTGTTGTAGTCGAGACCAGCGAGTCCGAGACCGAGACCGGAAAGTTCGAGACCGAGGCCGAGACCGAGACCACAAGGTGTCGAGACCGAGACCGAGGCCGGCGAAAACCGGTCTCGAGACGAAACCTACATCACTGCTTTGACTGTCTTTGCTCTCCCACCAAAAATAACGACACCTTTGTTTTGCATGTGCATACGTCTATTAGCGACAAATTGTTAGTGATCAGACATAGCCTATTTTGACTTCATGATCATAGACTTCTACACACATGTAAAATGATCAATGAAAACAATTGCTGAGTAATCTTGATTGTTAAAACCGTATCAAGTAAATTCAACTGATAAACCATATTTTGAAAAACATATTGGAATAAGTTTGCTGGTCTTGGTCGGTCCGAGACCGGCATCCTTTCGAGTGCTGAAGGGTCCGAGACCAAGACCGAGACCGAGACTACGGGGTGTCGAGACCGAGACCGGCAAAAACTGGTCTCGGGACCATATATTAGGATTAGCCAATCAATAGTGGCGAAACGTAACATGCAAGTATCTCGTGACGGGAAGTATTTTCAGACAGAGAAAGGTCTATTGTGTTTTCGAGGCATGCAGCAAAAATGTCGCACGCAGTGTGAACAGTCCATCCGAACAAAATGTCTTGTCGTATTGTATCGTAGTAGTGTGAACAGCGCTTAAACCTCCAAACAATACAGAATAGTGATCGTAATTATTTACCAATCTGGCATGTGCATGTGAAAAATTGTGTTTTGAACATGACCATGGTTTCGTAATTGAAACAAACCCGGTTTGCCCATTTAACCCAGACATGAATTTACACTTGTCGTCTTCCCCAATTTTCCTCCTTCACCTTTTCATTCCCTCTCCTTCTTAAGGAAACCATTTTCTTTCCAATTTTTTTTCTAGCCTCGTTCAGTTCCTCTGGGCTTCTCTTTCCTTTCCGGTGGTCCCTTTCCTCTCTCTTACTTTTCCTTTACTCCCCTCTTCTTTTTATCTTCTACCAGTTTCCCAAAAGTTATCAATATTACCAACAATATTTCCCTGGGTGGGCGGGTCGCCCACCTCGCCCACCTCTAGGTACGCAACTGGTAGCAACGAGCATCGCTTTTGGTGCCGCCACCGGAGAAAGCAAGCTTTGTATTAGAAGAGAAAGAAATTAAACCCCTTGTTGTAAGAAAGGATGAGAACTGCGGACATATACTTCTGGATTTAAATAAATGCAATGGTGAGAAGTACGTTTTGACATTGCGTTTGAAGATGTCCAAAGAGTTTTCCAGTCCAATATTAAGGGCCAACGAGTTCCAGTTTTGGCAGTGCTACCGAAAATACAAGTTTGAATTAGTTGATTGGCGGATGGGCCGATGCGCACTGTTTACCGATACATTCTTTTATTGGCTATCCGATTATAACAGATCAATTGTTGATAATCCTTTAACAATAAACCCTAACCTCCAATCCTAACCCTAATGGCCAATCATAAATTCCTTGTTAACATGTGCTTCAGCTGGGGCAGATTAGAAGACACAGCAATGGCAACACATATCTTCAACTTTGGTCAAATCTAGATCCGGTGCTGCCATAAAAAACAGTACGGTTACCAACTTTAGTACCAGAAGACACAACCATAACCCTTTGAAGCCGACGCATGCATGTCATGCATGATTTTTCTCGGCAACTTTTTTTTGGGCCAAACCGAAGGTGCCACTGACCTGGTAAATAGCCTATTTTTAAGATAAGACACAGGGCGAATATTTTAAAATACTTTGATGGGCGTCTATGGAGAACAACATTTTCGAAATATTTTTTGAAAATGTGGTGACCTTGACTTGACCTTGAATTTCACGCTTCAGTGACCTCATTTTTCAAAAAATTCCCGAGCCTTCATATAAACCAATAATCGCTCTATAAGTATTTCTAACTTTCCCCAAAGTACCCCTGCTTGGATTTCCAGCGTTACAGCTCTATAACTTTCGGGGTTTAGAAGTTATTAGAAAAATAAGTCGAAAAGAGCCCGATTTGTCACCATATTGACACAATTTTCGAGAGGGTGTTTGGACATTCATAATTTCCACAGGCAATACTCTAGGCCTCTGATTTGTGGCTCAAAATATGTCAAAGAACATTCCTCAACTCCTGGTATTTTTTGTAGGGGTATAGCGCCATCACAAAGAAAGTTATGAGCAATTATTGCGACATGCCCAGATCGTGTCTGCGCCATTTAGGGAACATCCTAGACCAATTTTCAGGCCTCTAAACATAAATTGTAGGTGAACTTTTCGTCTTGAGAAGATAGGTCCAAATTTGGTTTTGGCCCAGCTTTTCCTTAACTGTGTGAATCCCATTGACATTGAAAATAGCCTATTTTGCCCCCAAAAACGGGACGAAAAAAATTGAAAAAATTAGGGATGATATATTTTGCCCTGCTCTATTTAATAAAACAGTTTTTGATGACTTCTGTGACTCTGGGAATTTTCTGGTAAATGCGTCGGGTTAATAAGCCAGATCTTTCTTCTTTCTCCTAATTCATTGTGCGTGAGGGTTGCCTCATTTTTGTCTGGCAGCTATGGGTTCGCCCTTCCCCGTGTCACTTCGTTTAAAAAAAACATCGGGGGAAAAAAGGGGTGCAAACGCACCCAACGCACGGGCCTGGAATGTCAACATTTATCACCTGACTTACAGGACGTACGTGGTCGTGGATCTTTTGTTATTTTGATAACGTTGTGGTACGAACGGAAGTGCTCTACTAAACGACAACTTGCTTTAGTGTTTACAAACAGTTTAGTCTAGACGAGGAAGTCTGTGTCGGCAAATGTTCTGTTTAGTAGGAAAAAATTAATTGTCGGAAAAGTAAACAATTTTCCGCCATTTCTGAAGGGATCCGCGACCCATCAAAAATCCTCCGTCACCCATAGGTCACCGCCCTACACCAGCGTTGGAATGGTAACTCCGGCATGAACATACGCGGATCCTGAATGGACGGAAGGTTGCGGGGCTTGCACGCGCTCCCCTTCTCGGAATTCTTATAAAAAAATTAATGCCGCCCATTTGCAAAAGTTGCCAATAAAGTTTATTTTGAGTAATAGTATAGAATATTTGAATAAGTCAAATCAATTTAGAGTCGTATTTGGACGTATTTCTGGCCCATATCTGAAGAAATCTCGCGCTACGCGCCAACATGATGCCTGTCATTGCTATAGCTTCAGTCGTTGGCAAGTTCTTTGAGACTGCGAATTGGTATATAGTAAAAGTTAAGTTCATTACACGGTCATCCATTCAAATAATATGTAAAACATACATGTAAAAATACTAATAAGCCGTAGTTAATATGATTAGAAAAAAACACCATAAGTATTTTTCACGCTAGCCTTATGACTTACAAAAGCAATGTGGTCCACATTCTTTCGGTTTTCTCGTTGTTACAATTGTTGCCTACTATATTTTTTATCAGGAGTATATCATAGCCTATAGTTCTAAATCTGCCTGACGAGAAAATCACAATGTTATCGATAAATTGGCATTGATTTTTGCGCTTAGCGCGTAGTGTTCGTTTGTTTATTTTTTTGTATTTGTTTTTGTTGTAAACATTTTCGAACACCATTGAATTGAAAAGCTTCAACAGCAAAAAGATTGTATTTCATGATCTGATGAGATAGGGCACGCTAGATTCTGGGGATGTGAGAGGTTTATACTCCCTTCGCATGCATAATAACTATATAGCTACCACACAATTTTGGGCTAGCTTGGCGCGCACTAGCCGTGTTTGTTTTGTCGTGATATTCATATATTTTGCCTATTTTGCAAGAAGTTAACTAGGTAGTTGATATGGTATGTTATGGTACAGTGCAACACTCCTAAGTTGTAGTAGGCTACTAACGCACATGTGAGATCCCAGGCGGGGGGGGGGGGGGGGTTGTGGGGTCAATCGAACCCCCTTAATGAGCTTCAAATTGGGCTTTTTCAACTTTGAGGGGAAACATGTCTATCAATCATCTAATTCGAACCCCTGTATTGGAAGGCCTGGCTATGGGCCTGGATCCTCATTCGTCCCACGCCCGTTTATTCCTACTCTATGGTCAATCAAGGCAGTAGGTACCATTTTCAAGTCTTTCATAGCCTATGACCCGGCCGAGATTCGAACTCGGTTAGTTCATACTACGTCATGTACATCCTGTGGTTAACATGCAACCATGGTTGGAATGTTTGAAAAATATAGGATAGCCCTGACGTCACTCAAACAGGAGGTGGAACGCGACAATCAAATATGTTGATATACAAAACAAACACAATACATTCCTTTCGAATAATAGCCAATTAAATAGCGAACAACTAAATAGGCTGAGAGGACTATACAATAGCAGCACAACAGCCTATTCCAGACAGCTACGGTAATGCCTTTTGTGTGAATTTTCTTGCTATACTAACACTGCGCAGATTCGCTAAAACAACTTCTTTCCAGTGCAAAAACAGACGCCGTGTAGGCTACTCTATGGAAGCATGAGCCCGTCATAAACGCGGATATACAACATGTTGTACATATTTTTACTACGTGTTGTAAATATTATTACCTCACGAGGTAAATAATTACGACCTAACACTGCTACATTTACAACAGAACGTAAACAAATAGAACATAACCTAATTCTGGTTAAAACAACCGTACGATAATTCCTATGGAATCGATGTCTCCATTCTCTTGTGTTGTTAATCCATGTAATAAATATTAACGTCGTGTCATAAAAGTACACTTCACGTACAAATTCAGCCAATGAAAATTCCCGTTACAAAATGGAAATGCACGCACGTACGTGCTATAACTAAGTCGGTGCTTCTTAATATCGCGGGAAAATTAATTGCTCATCGAATTCGAATATATACCGCACCAACTATAGGCCCTACCAACTCGTTAGAAATTCCGTAACTTGACCATGTCCTTGGCGGGGTCATTGGCTGAAAGTATGAAAGAGGATGACGATTTGCAGAACTTTGTACCGCCTACTTCTAGTTCTATTTTTAGAGGCAATTATTTGTAACCTTTTTGCACAATAAAAAGGCTAGCCTAGTATGAATGTATTTTGGTCACATTACTGTAAAAATGTCGAACGACAAAAGTTGAACTCAGTCACAACTTTAAATGTCGTATCGTATCATATCGCATGTAGTGTGTACAGTCACATTGAAAATAACAATATTCAACTCGTCATCCGATCAAAATGTCGTACACCGCTTAACCACTGGCGTAAGGTTTTTCAATATAATCTAAACCAATTCGTCGTCATTACTGTTCTCTGTGTTACATTACCGTGCAGAGAGGATGGGGGTAAAAAGAAAAGATATACATAAATGGAGAATTGAATGACCGCCGGATTTAAGTTTAATTCTGATAAAGACATACGTAACCAGTGTAGTGAGTTACGGAAACCAATTTCAGAAGATAAAAAATACCTAACCTCTCGAACCCGCTAGCCCAATAGGCTGCAATGGTCTCCCTCCCGCATCTCTTGTCTCTGGCTATATGTTTGGCATCATCCCACGTCTTTCATCCTGGTTTGTTCCTTTCTTTTTCTACGGTGCGTCGCCTGCGTTGTTTTCGGGTGCCCAACCATCTTGCTTCCTCCTGGTATCAAAGACAGTGTTGTCATGCAGTGGCTACTATCATTGATCCGCAGTGCATGCCCAATCCACTTCCATCTTCTTTATTTTACTTCATCACTAATTGACGAATTAGTGACGAAGAAGACAAACACGGCGATCACGGCTACACTTGTCATCAAGTACAGTTCCCCTACGTATAGGCTATGCTGTATTGTGGCGAAAATCACTAACGGCGATACCGAGTTTGTTTGTTTGACAACTGAGGAGAGGAGATTCAAATTTGGTTATTTATTGGTAGGATCAATTTATTTCATCAGACAATACCCCAAATGACTTCACCTCCCGAAAATATAGTTGCATGGAGAACCTATGATTGTTGCATTCACGGTTTGAAATTCAAAAGTTTATGATAATTAGCTGGGCGCTAGGCCTGTGTTCTGTTCTTCGTGGAATGACAGTTCCAAAATAAAGCTTACAGACCTAAGTAATTTTTCATTGTTCTTCTCACAAGAGTGATTGTGTTTTTCATTAGTTGGGATTACAATTAGGCACTCCACAAACTCACTGAGCTACTTATCGATAACTACATCTATATCAAGAGAAAATTAACCAATAAGATGAGAGCGAGAAATATACACCTATATCAAGAGATAATTAGCCAATGAGATGAGAGCGTAGAAATATACACCAATATCAAGAGATAATTAACCAATGAGATGAGAGCGTAGAAATTCGTACTAACAAATTAGGTCTCGATTTGAGTTGAAAACTTCCATCCAACTACAGAAAACAATATTTGATCAATCGCTGATGACATCAAGACGATCTGAATAAAAAACAAAATCAGCCAAGTTTCAAAGCAAAAGTCTTTTACTCCAGGATTTTCAAGTTCAGAGACCTCATCACGTTACAAGGTTGTAGCGATTACTGGGGTAACCACTGTGGTTCAGATTGGAGGCCCTGC
>JAODUJ010648227.1:0-13912 GCA_027564615.1 Psolus chitonoides | reverse complement strand
GGGGGGGGGGGCGGGGGGGGGGGGGGGGTATCGGGGGCCCGTGCCCCCCCCCCCCACTTTCGAATTTCTGCAAAGTGCCTCCGGAATCCAGTTTTACGAACTTCGTTTTGCCACCCTCCCGCTGTGTCACGAATTTATACGGACATTTAAGAACCTTAAACGGATTCTCACGGAAACTTACAAACATAATTAGAATACCAAGAAGAAGCCGAACGTGAACGGATTCTTTACGGCAAAAATACGATCAATTACGACATGCATACGACGTTTTACGACAATTTGGTATTACTTCCTCAAATGATTCGTGATTATTTTTAAACATTCGCCACCTTCGTAAAAATTTAGGATCATTTACGAATTAATACTTACGAATGACTAAGAATGATTTCAGGCGACTTTCAGAACATTTGCCGCAATAATACGAATATTTACGGAGGCCCAGATGTTCGTAAAATTTAACGATTTTTTTGTAGCATTTCAAAAAAATCGTAAGAGTTCGGCCGCTTTTATGGACCGTGAAGAACATTATACGAATGTCCTCGGAGTGTATACGAACATCACAAATGCATTTATTTTTTCACGATATAAAACAAAAACCATACTAGCTATAAAAACAAAGACCTATAAACAAAGACCCTACTAGCTACAAAACAAAAACCTATAAAACAAGGACCTCCTCTAGCTATTAAACAAAGACCTATAAAACGGAGACCTTAGTAGGTTTAGCCTACTACGAAAGTATCGTCAAAATGTTATTGTTATAATGCTGCCAGTTTGTAGAGTCGGGAAAGGTCGATGTCCTGGAGGTTCACTTGTTCGCGGGTTCACTAGTCCGAGGGTTCATTAGTCCGAGGTCCACTAGTCCGAAGGTTCACTATTCTGAAGGTTCACTATTTCGAAGGTCTATTAGTACATACCCAACAGCAGCGGTTCGCGGTCAGCAATCGACTGCGACCCACCCGCCGAAAGCCAGTCGTTTCAGTAAAGTCTGCAAAGGAAATTTCACAAACAAAACGTGAGACACAATTGCGCGCGAATATTAAAAAGTATCATTATGTTCAATCTTCTGTACAACTGATATAACTTTGCAGAAATTGAAAAGCGAAAACTACTGAGCGTGCGAAACAATTGAGTTTCTCCAATGTTTGGGTTATAAACGGTATATTCGGCACAAATAATGGGACATGACAAGACATTTAAGAACGAACAGAAGACTAATGCGCGCGAAGCATGCGAACAGAAGACTAATGCGCGCGAAGCATGCGAACATTTTCGCTTGGTATGTCCTATATTTGGTTTATAAACAGCACATATAGCAAAAATGAGATGATGACATGACAAAACAAGAAAGGATAAACACTACTGAGCGCGTGAAAAAAATGGTTATCATGTATAATCTTCGAGTTTTAACCAGCACATCGATTGGCGCGAGGGAGGCCCCATGACAAAACAGGCACTACTAAGAAACACTACTATGTATGGATCGGCAAAAATGTTGGGTTACAATATCTGATCTTCGGGTTATGGACGGCACATTTAGAACAAATGACACCAGATAGAATGGTAAGTCATATTCGATAGATTGTGAAACATTCTGTGTTGCTGACGGAATCTTAAAGTATGCACCAGTGAATTTTATCGCTTCTGGCAAAGTTTGGCGACCCAACTGTATTTTTTCGCCATCCACTTTTGGGTGGCGACTCATCGTCTGCGAAACGTTGGCCTATAGTAGAGTACCGTTGGTTTAGGGCATTGCGGTAGGGCAACCACAGATTGAAGTAACCTTGGGCTAGTAGAACTTCGGACTAGAGTTGATGTTTAGATTCCAACGGGTTCAGGAAGCCAATTATGACTCAACGAGGAACCCGGAGGGCTGTATGTGATCATGGATGAACAACGGCGAAGGCTCGCCTTCTCTTCTCGAATAGTGCTCAGAGAGTAACGAGGTCATGGGTGTACTTATTACAATACACCGCCATTTAACGTCCCCTGCCGACGGCAATGAGTGAAACTCCCAGCCTCTAGCCACTTTCCTAAATGCTGAGAGAGGTGGTAGCAACCTGTTCGTCACCACTGCACAACAGCCGTGCCGAAATAACGAAGTAACCTGATAACCCGAAACAATTGCTTCCAAAAACATCGAAAACAAGAATCCCGAAATCGTCAACAACGGCGATATAAATTTTGACGAGAAAGTATCAAGGCAGGAGTGAGATTCGAACCTGGTCCTCGTTTCACTGCACTACGCTACCACCTAGTAAACACTCCCGCTAGTAAACCTTCGGCCTGGTGACCCTTTGGAGTGAGATTCGAACCTGGTCCTCGTTCCACTGCACTACGCTACCACCTAGTAAACCCTCACGCTAGTCAGCCTTCGGCCTGGTGACCATTTGAGTGAACTCTCAACAACGAAGTAGTGAACCCACGGAATATAGTGGACTTTCGTACTAGTGAACCACGTGAAGTTGTGAACACTCACACTAGTGGACCGTCGGACTAGTGCACCTTCGGACACCCGCAAACGCGGAATAGTAAACCCTCGGTTCGCCACGTCTTCCCGAAGGTCCTGGGATCCAATCAGTACTCTGCCCATGCAACAGAAGCTGGAAGTCTGGTGCTACAACTAGAGAATGAAAGACGGCGAGGTAAGGAACTCACCTGTGACCACCCCTATACCCGTTATACCGTTAACAATACATGGAAGTAGTGTCTCTGTAACTGACATCACCCCGACGCTTTCGGTATGTACTTATCTTATACGTACGCAATGTCTTTGTCAAATAACGTTGTGGTAATGTGTATCAAATAATAGGTACCCGCGAGGTACAATAGCAAAAGCGCTGTATTGTGGCAGCCTGCTAGAATATTCCACAGGGCAATGAGATGTGGCACGTCAGTGCAGAGTGCTAAGGCAGAACTGAACCATAAACGTTTGAAGAGAATATACCGTCGAGCGAGGGTCAGCAACCTATGGGTCGCGACTTAATGTTCGTTTCAGAAATCGCGGGAAATGTAAATGATATGGGAGCGTGATCTTTAATTGGGTCGCGATTGAATGACAAACATTTTGATGGGTCGTAGTCTAAAATGGTTGCGGTCCTCAGTTGTAGAGCAATCAATTACAAGTATTCTACCGAAAACCACATTAAAAATCTTGTTTAGTTTTCAAGTTATTTCAATTTGACGAGTGGAAGACTTGAAGCAAATATATGACGTCACACAGGGACTACGATGTACAAGTTTAATGCATTTCATTGTTCTTTAGTTCAACATGTTACAATAATGACAACTGGTGTTTCTATCTTGGTTTGCTAAAATACAATGTATCTGAATAGAACTATCACTTTTAACAGTTTTACTCAAAATATATAGATTTTCATGAAAAAATAATGAAACAAAGTATGACGAAATACATAGGACAAAGCAGCTCGTAGTCCCTGTGTCACATCATAGACTTGCTTCAAGTCGTCAACTGGCAGTGGTATGCAGTGGTATTAAGGGCATAATTAAATCAGACACAAACTTCAGATGTAAACGTTGTCATGGCCTCGCCCGTCCTGTCTGCCTGTTGATGGTAGGCCGTTGAGTTAACATCGGTGAAAACCGCCTGAATGTAGTGGACTCATTCGTCTACCTTGGAGACCTGATTGGTGCTGGGGGAGGCTGTGAGATCAGCACCGTCATGCGTTGCCAGACCGCCTGGGGTAAGTGTAGGGAGCTTTGTCCTATTCTCACATCAAGAAACATTTCACTTGCAGTCCGTGGTAGAGTTTATACCACCTGTGTCCGTAGTGCTATGCTTCATGCTTCGGAATGCTGGGCCCCTATACGGGCTATGCCACTCCACCCTACGTGCCAGACGTCTCTGCTGGTATGGACACGTGCAAAGAAATGATGGCTGGTCGAGACGTTGCACTGAGATGGTTGTGGATGGAAGATGTGGAAAAGGAAGGCCCTGAAAGACGTGGTCTGACTGTGTTAAGGACGATCTAAGATGTTGGAAGTTGGAAGACGTAAATGCGGAAGATCGAAACATCTGGAAGAAGGCAGTTGGATCCGTCGTACGTCTAACAACCCGAAAAGGGGAATTACAGACGTTAAACTGTATGATGATGATGAACTTTGTTAAATTAAAAAAAACTTGATAATTAGAAAACTAAACAAGATTTTGAATGCGGTTTATTGATCGCTCTACAATATATCCCTTCAAAAATGTAGGGTTCAGTTCTATCTCCTTTAATTAAAGATCGGAATGTGCATATGCACATGTGTGCAGGTTTGACAAATTGAGGAGGTAACATTGTGGCGCGCTTTGAAGTTCTGGCATGAAAGCCCTATATAAATGACGATCTTATCTTATCTCAACTTAGGTCGACGATATGACATTATCTCATGAATACTACAACTCCAAGCGGTATACGCTGTTTTTGTTCTCGCATCGTTTCTCAAAAAATATTGCGAACAGCGCGTTTAGAGTTTTGTATGGCATTTATCACAGCTATTTAAATCGTTGTTCCGGACAAGTGTAGTATTTTTTAGAAGAAATTACTGACCACCAAACACTTCTTGATTTATTTTTGAATGACGTCAATTAGAGCATTCTTTGCCATACTAGAATGACGTCAGACACTCTCACACAGAGCTTCAGATGACAAATGTCTCGCAGACAGTCTGAAGATGTAATCTACAAAGACAACCTGGGGTGGCATCCGTTCACAAATAGCACGATCGCTCTCTTGTCACCTTGGCTGGCGGGGTTGTTGTTATTTAGTCATATTTCTTTCTTTCGGCTATTTCCTTAAAATGGCCTTCCAGCTGGAATTTAGTTTGTGTAGTTGGCTTGGAGGTTTTGTTAGTCATTTGGCATATCTTCTTTTTTGCTGAGAATATTCTACTTCAGTTCGTACATCACTTAACATGATACCAAATTCATGGATTCATATGGTAAATAGTGATAATGATGAATGTACGGAAATCAGTAAGGCTAGATATCTGTTTTATCAACAGAATATCATCCTGACCAGTGAACATTTAGTGGAGTTTCATATAGAAATTGACCGAGAGTTTTTATGTGTAACAATTAGTGGTGTTTTTGATAATTATGCAATGTGTGTTTTGTACAATAGCAAATAGTAACCTGAAATCCAAAAAAGATTAATGATTCATTGCTTGCTAATTGGCCAGTTGTATAAGCTCATTACAAATACTAAATATCACAAGAGATACTTCATTTTGTATAACTGCCAGTCTGAATCTGTGTTAATGGCACAACACCTGACTCCCAATAAGGGATTATGCATCCGTTCAGGGAATGATATATAGAAGCAAACACAATGTTGTTATGCTGTTTATAAGTGGAGAATTTGACTTCTCCCCAAAACAATCGGGATTATGTACTCATTATGGGGGACATACAAACCAAGTATGGACTTCATTCGAACAGGCATGGTCGATGTGTTCAAGCAAAAAGTAAAAAAAACAACTATATTTCACAAAATTCCCATTGTTGACCAAAAATGAGCTCAGATCTAAAAGGCAAATTTTAACTTGATCTGACCAGGTATGGTTAACTCTATTGACCCCAAATGACCTCTGACCTCTTACAAAAACAATGGGGATCATGTAGGCTTACTCATTATGGGGAACGTACACACCAAGTATTTATTTGATCTGACTAGGCATGGTCGACTCAGCGTGTTTACAAGCAAAAAGTACAAAAATACCTCAATTTAAAAAAATAATCTCTTTTTGACCAATAATGAGCTGACCTCCATCAAAATCAATAGAGTCCTTAGACTCATGAGAAACGTACACACCCATTTTTAGGTTGATCAGACAAGGCATGGCTTACTTAGCATGTTTACATGGTTTTCAGATTTTGATCTCTTAACGTCAGATGACCTCTAACCTCTTCCAAAAACAACAGGGTTCATGTATTCATTATGGGGAACACACAATCCAAGTATGAACTTGATCCAACCACACATGTTCGACCTAGCTTTTTTACAAGCAAAAAGTACAAAAAGTAACCAAAAGTGAGCCCAAACCTCAACCAATATCAATACGGTCCCACTCATTATGAGTGACCTACACACCAAATTTGAACTTGATATGATCAGGCATTGTTGACTTAGAGTGTTTACAAGGTTTTCAGTGTTTGAAATCTGTTGACCTCATATGACCTCCGGCCTCTCCCAAAAACAATAGGGATCATGTACTCATTTATAGGGAACATACACACTAAGTATATACTTGATCTGACTAGGAATGGTCGACTTAGCGTATTTACAAGCAAAAGTAACAAAAATAACTATTTTTCACAAAATTCCAATTATTGAACAAAAGTGAGCTCTGATCTCCACCAAAATCAACAGGGTCCATGTACTCTTTAAAAATATTTTAAAGACTCAATACTTCACTTTATTTAGATTTATTTTTCTTTTCTTTTCGTGTATAGTGCTTTGAGCCCTCGGGGAAAAGCGCTATATAAATATGTGTATATTATTATTATTATTATTACTCATTATGAGAAATCTACACACCAAATTTGAACTTGATCTGACCAGTCATGGTTGACTTAGAGTGTTTACAAGGTGTTCAGTGTTTGACCTCTGTTGACCTCAGATGACATTCGACCTCTCCCAAAAACAAAATGGATCATGTAATCATTATGGGGAACATACATACCAAGCATGAACTTGATATAGGCATGGCCGACTTAGCGCGTTACAAGCAAAGTACAAAAATACCTAAATTTAAAAAAATGCTCATTTTTGTTTAACCAAAAATGAGCTCAGACCTCCATGGAAATCAATAGAATTCCTGTACTCATTATGAGAAACCTACACCCCAATTTGAACTTGATCCGACCAGGCATGGTTGACTTCGAGTGTTTACAAGGTTTCAGTCTTTGACCTCTGTTGACCTCAGATGACCTCTGACCTCTCCCAAAAACAATAGAGATCATGTACTTATTACGGGGAACACACATATCAAGTATCAACTTGATCTAACCAGGCGTGTTCGACTTATCGTGTTTACGAGCCAAGCGCCACACACACACACACACATACATACATACATACATACATACATACATACATACATACATACATACGCCAGCATGAGTTTATAGAATATTTGAGACTTCGTCAGCAACGGCGGGGACGAGAAACAGTTGTGGTGTCAGTGCGGGTGAGAGTTAGACTGGGGGAACGCCCCATCTTTCGTCAGGGAAATTTCTTTTTGGCTGGAGAGACAAAATAGAAGACTATATGAAGCAATGTGTTGCGTGTTGCTAACCCGGACCACTCGTCGGAAAATAATCGCACCCCCACCGCCAGGGAAGTTGCCCCCGCCGGGAATTCCTGACGTGACACGGTGATTTGGTTAATATTTTCTCAATGGCTCCAAAGTGATCCTAATCAAGAACTAAGTTGTGAAGGTCAATTAAAGAGCATACAGTGTTTGACGGATTACGTTGCAAAACCGTCAAATTCCTCCTTCTACATATTTCAAAACACAAAATCACACCTAGTGATTTTATTTTTCTTTCAAATTATTTTCTTAAAAAGAAATAAATTGAGCATCGTTTTCATTTGTCGGCACAAACATTGTTGTACGGAGTGCCGAAGGATTCCACAAAGATACACCTAAAAAATCATCAGGATATTTTTGATACACTCTGCGCACGCTTGAGAGAGAAAAATAACAGATTTTTCTGATTTTGTTTTTCTGGGGAAAAAACTTTGATTTTTTTCTGTTATTTTTTTACCACAAAAATTCTGATTTTTATTGTATATATAAATTTAAGAAACATTTGGCACTCCGTTTTGTTGTGCGGCCATAGAAAAAAATCAGGGCTGTCAAATAATCAACATTTCTGGGGGTAAATGATCCAGAATTTTATCAAAATGTGTTCACACTTTACATTTCTGTCCCTGATCTTTAAATGTTTAGCCCCTTACAAAATAGATAATCACTTTCTAACCCACCCGCCCACGTAGTTACCGTATGCCTAACTGATTTGAATACCGAGCCGTATAAACCCAATGAAGACAGGAAGTTATTCCACGAAACTGGTCCAACATGCCCCCCCCCCCCCCTGTGCTTCGCATGTGCTTCCAAATATACAGTACCATTTTACGTGAAGGCAAAATAAAAACCCACAATTTGAAAGGTCGAGAAACATCTCAAAATTGCCCAACGGAAAAATTGGGCCGAGGCACTAGTCTGAGTGGAAACCTTTTTTCATCAATCTGATAGTCGCGCGTTACAATATAAACAAAGCTGGAGTGTGAATTTACCACCATACAGCTGCTGAAATGGTAAGAATATGGTAATTTTAACCTGAGAAAATAATTAGGCCATACTCCCAAAATGTTGTGAACCTCATGGGGATGACAACTTTGTATTGTGACTCAAAATCAATACCGAAAAGGATGTATAAGGAGTTGAGACTAATCTTTTCATTCCTGTGAAATTTGGACTTTTCCCAGGCATCTATTTGTTCGCATGGAGCAGTTGCCCTTCTTTGATTACCGACAAGTTCTGGCGTCTGGTCTGCCTTCTCGAGTGGTATGTTGAGAGAACACGACCCCTCCGGGGGGACTGAGCTGTTTGTGACGGGCTTGATACCTTATGCGAGGGTGTTCAATAATGAATATCCGGATGTCCCATCATATCTGGATAGAACAAGCTACCCTCAGGGAACGCCTGATATTGGAATAGTCGAGTCTGCAGGACTCGATGCGCGTGAAGCTATCAATTTGTCATTCGGGTGTTCCTAGAATTCTCTAAGAGATACGTAAATGCAAAACAAAATTGTTTGTCTTTCTCATACGACCCACATAATGAAATGTATCAGAGGTCCTTCGACACCCCAAATCTTACTGGCTTATGGTGAAATTGAGCCCATTGACACTTTTTATAACAGAACAAGTATATATAGTTACCGGTTTCATCCCAGTTTGGGGATTCACAAACACATAACAGTGTTAAAGCCAAACCAGTGATGAAAATGGCAGACTTTTCAGAATCAGAGGTGTCAACTGCCGGAAAACAATCTGGGTATTGATGCTTGTACTCACGCGGTGGGAACCTAAGTGAAAGCTGGCATAGTTGCAGTAATGCATGTATGGATTAGGGAATAACGACCGGATGCGTGGTCCTTTGTTGCAGAATTGAGACCGGAATTACGTTATAAGAGAAGGTTAAGCGGACCGAGGCGCACACATCTGGTCATTATTACCATTCATAAACCCTTTATTTTAGCCAATCTCAAAATGTCTGAAAACATTCGTTTTTATTCTTTTTATTTTGATCAAACAACAATTTTTCGTATTCCATTCGAGGTTTATGACGTTAAAGTGCGCGAGACGTATTTCAATCAATCAATTAGTTAACGTGCTGACAATTAGTTTACGCTAACAATTAGTTTACGCGCTAACGATGGAATAGTCCAAGACATCGACTGCTGAGCACGTCCAGCAAGCAGACACGTCTTTGCTCGTTCACGCGGAGCTCGACACTGTCGCTACTACCACGTTGTTCGAGCATGTGTCGGGGCACTGGCGTGTAACTGCTGGAATTTACACACAAAGGCGCCATGAACGCCCTCCTTGGTCCCCGACACGTTATATATGGGCCCAACTGCCAACGGGTTGTTATTAGCGGCCTATCTCTTCTACCGAGGCCACGATCCCTGCAAGTGACTAAATACGGTACGGACGCAGACACTGCTCAGGAGCCCTTCCGTTACTGGGCAAAGAAAATAGAAATACAGACACATGATCAGCTGCTTTGATTGACTGCTGAGTAGGTCAAGCGAGCAGACAAGTCTTTGCTCGTTCACGCGGATCTCAGCACTTGCGCTACTACTGCGTTGTTCGAGCCTGTGTCGGAGGCACTGGCATGTGACAACGGTTATGTAACTGCTGGAATTCGCACACAAGAGCGCCCTGAATACCCTTCTTTGTCACCGTGACGTACATATACGGGCTTAGCAGTCAATGGGTTATACAGTTTTCTACACAGTGAAGTGCACAGGCAGATCACGTGAAAGTTTAAGAATCTTCATTAATAAAATCCAAGATGCTTAAAGCCTCAATCTGAGTTGAAAACTTGGGCTCAACTAAAGAAAACAATATTTGGTCATTAGGTGATGATGGGAAGCAGTTGGAAAGGCGGAAATAAGGATGCTAAGGTTCTCGATGGGTCTGACCAGGACAGATAAGATGAGGAACGAAGTGGGGGGAGAGAGAGAGAGGATGGAGAACTGATGAGTGGGAAACTGAGGGAAACACGTTTGAGATGGTACGGCAACATCGCGAAAAGAGACGATGGATATGTAGGGAAGGGGGTGCATGGGTTGAGGATTAGGAAGAGGGAGAGGGGAAGGCCCAAGAGAAGGATCCGAGACTGCTACTAGAATACACGGAGGCGCTGGGATTGAATGAGACCGACGCGGGTAAAGATCTGCACTGGTGATCCTACAGTCAGTGGGAAAAGCCTGTAGAAGAAGAGAAGGAGAGAAAGTTGATGATATGAAGACCATCAAGAAGAATATGTTTCTAGCCATATTTCAAAGCAGAATTCCTCGAGGTTTTACCCTCAGGGTTTTATTTGTTAACACATTTCGAAATGATATTTATGAATTGTGCCGACAAAATGAATGAATTTTTCATATAATAGCTGATTTATTTGATCATTACTTGATCCTAACGGCTTTTAAATCACACGTTTCATGGGTTATAGATATGTCTTAATTGTTTTAGCGAATAGTTTGCACATTCTTCGAAAATCTACCCTCAGATTGAGATTTTAAATGATTGTAGACCACTAGCCTATAGCTATTGAAGTGCAGGTCATTTGAATTAATTTGTCACCACCTTGCTCACCCATAGCTACGCCACGGCTTCGATAGCATGCTGTAACTCGGTGACGCACCGAAGAAGGGGGGCTCATGAGCTTGAGCGTATGTTTTCCTGGAAAACATACGTTATTTAGCCGTAATGTAATGGTTACTTGCAAGGTCTGGGAAGTGTTATTTCCGGCGATCTGGTAGGTACTCTTAGCTGAAATTGTCTGTGTACGTTGCGCGCCAACCTATGGCGGCGTTCCTCTCAGATAGTGTCACGGCCAACAACCACATCCTGGGTGTGCCACTGCTGTCACTGCGTGAACGATCTGCGTTGTTTAAAAAATAAATATTTTAGGATTATTTCCAGCCTCCCCCCCCCCCCCCATACTCCTACAAAACATACACGGATGACACGTGGACGGTAAAAATAACCGAATATCTAAACTGATATCCACACCGCATGACCCAATGGCTGAAGCCTTTACACACCCTCACACCCTCCGATATATGTCGATAGTTCTGAAAATGTACTTAACATTAAATTATTATGTTTTGCTGTAATTTAATTGTTCGTGATTTTTCTTATAATACTAAAATCGTACTAAAACTAAAACGTGGGGTGGTGTTAACTTTGACAACTCCTCCCCTTTGAGACCCCGATTTGGCGGTGTGTGTAACATAAATGACTACCATAAGCACTGATGTAGAAATAGCTTGTGTATCTCGAAATCACAGGACCATAGAATTATAAAAAGGAGAAGAATAACATAGTAACAGGCTAACAGCGCATACACTTAACGAGTGTTTCAGACTATTTCTCGCCTAGTGTTATGTCACGTGGTATTCGGTACGTCAAATGTGGTGGTGAACTACACAGTGAACAATCATGAATGGGTATTATTTCCCATATTTATTTTGAAGGAACATAACAAATCGGTGATAATCTGTAGAATTGTAATCCTCTGCTCCATTTTGGATGATTTGTGCACCGAAAACTTATGCAAAATAGGAGTACTTCATCTCTTCTGACATGCGCATGTTGATAATGCACAAGCTCTCCGCCCTGTTTATATTATGAGGTGAGCTATTAGCGATTCTGGCGGTACGTCAATAGTATGTCATACAGAGCTTCAGTGTACAGGGCATGACGTCATTCTCCTTTTTATAATTCAGTGGTACACATACGGTACATGTAGGCCTTTTTCGCCACGGTCCTAGATCGGTAACATCAACCGTATCAACTGTGATCTCTTTACATTACAATGCATCGCCGTCCGTCTATAAGAGCATGACAGTCCGAAGGAGCGTCTATCTTTATTATTTAATACCTAACTATTTTGGGGAATTTTCAATTAGCTTCAATTCTGCTTTTTCCATCGCCTCTCTACTCCAGCTAATATTATTATAGCTCAGTGGACGTGGCGGGACTAGTTTCGTTTCCATTTTCTATATGGATTATGAGGCGGAATTGTAGTCTATGGTAAACATATTCCCAAAATGTTATCGAAAAAGTTTGTTTCGATCCATGTTTGAATCTCAGAGCACTAAGGTCTAGGAGGCTGCCATGTCTGAGATAAATGAAAACAGACTTGAGTAGGTACTAAGCCAAACTATGACGTCACACGCACCATTGCAATAATTGCAATGTATTTATTTGTTTTCTCGATCTTTTCCACGATGAAACGTCATATTTTATGAACATAAAAAAAAGAACAAAGCAACGACCTGCTCGCGAAGTGCACGACATTTGATTGGTTCTCGTGTCCGATCTTTGGGTTATAATATAAACCGCACAGTCAGCACAACTATCGCCACGATTCATGCAAAACGCTCTCTATTTCATATAAAATGCACAAACTCAAGAACTGAATCCCCTATCAATATGAAACTTGCTACCAATGTTTTTTGCAACAGTATCAACAATTCTATTTAAGGTTTTGTTAAATAATTCTGTAATTTAGAAGTTATAGTTAATTCAATATCAATATCAATTTGTTTTTTGTTGCAATGGCAACAATGTTTATCCGATCGCAAATCGCATTCATTGATTTACTCCTGAGACAATAGTCAGTATGTGTACAGTTTCATGTATGTAGCATAAACCGTTTTAAAGAAGAAGGAATTTTACTACAGCCCTTATTTCAAGTATTGACAATTAGGTTTGACCTTTAAACTGACCTAATTTGCATATCATTTGCATATAATTTGATATGACCGATTAATGTTGTAGACAACATGTAGTACTACAATACTACCGAGTTTCATTTCCACCAGAGCTATACAAACATACAAACTCTCAAAATAGAGGGCGTGCTCCTAGTATATTCGACCTTAAGCTGAAGGCTACTAACCAGGGGAAGCGGAACGAGGGACACGTGTCCCCCTCACTTCAGTGGAAAAACGGCCCCTTTTCAGTACATTATGCCCAGTGGAAACCCACTCCGCATAAATCACCCCCATTTTGGAATGTGCCCCCCCTCCCGATTGAAACTACATCCACCGTCCTGCCGAAACAGATGGACATATGCTTATTTATGTTTTTCTCGATATCTATGAATATGTTTGAATAAATACGGGAATAATAACGGGTACTTACCGATCGCCTTGCGTATATGGTGTCAGAAAGTTCCCAATAAATGTGGCAATGAATAACCGACTATGTAACGCTTGGGATAGAAGGTTTAGCTTAGTTTAGTATCTACGGGTTCAGGAAGCTCTACTGAAGCTCATCGAAAAACCCTGGAAGCCAAGTGTGATCATGGATGAACACCGTATATATACACGGAAAACTACTAGCCGGTCTCGGACCGAGGCCATATTTGGTCATGACCAGATACGACCCCACAGCCACAGGTATCATGGAGTTCTCTCTTTCACAAAATAATGAAAAGTTATAGGTCCTAATGAAACAGGATGAGAATAATATTGATGACCTGGGAAATAGTGTACTTTGCTAAATATCTGGCAGTAATTTAAAATTTCAAACAGTAATTTTAATATTTTTTCCTCCAACAAATAAGACAATTCTTCAACAAAATATAGCACCATTTT